>JAUCMX010000020.1:1278671-1323515 GCA_033459395.1 Hemibagrus guttatus
GGCTCAGGAAGGTCGGGTTCTCTTTTTTCATTTTATTATCTGATTAGCGGACTTTGTCGTGTGGGGTTAAGGACGACCGGACGGAAATGTTTGTGTTTACTGCGTGCGTGTCCGTGTCTCCGAGCACTCGGTGGCTAGGTGATGGATCAGAAGTGAATCTTCACACTACATGAAAGCCTCATGGCTCCCCTGAGAGAAATCAGGAACGTTCAACTTGACATTTTCCTACCCTCTTGGTTCGGAAAAGGGATTTTCGGGCAAGATCAAAGGCTTTCTGGAGCACAGCAGTTCAAAGCTGCCCCACTTTCCGCCTGCCATCCCTCCCATGCCAGCACCTCCGTATCTCTGCCACACGGCCTTGCTGGCGAGGACGTGCAGATGTTCCTCACTGACTACTGCTGAGGATAAACTCACTGGACAGGCAGCTGAGGAGGCCGAAACCTGGTGTCTGGACTTCAGCGAGCTCTTTTAGGCGTCTTCATTCATTCAGCATTTTACACACTGCAGGATGACAAGACTAGGAGCTGGTCTGCTTACAGGAAGTCCAATTACTGAGTTTTTTTCCTCTGTGATGTTGAATATTGGTTCTGATTGGGTTACAGCAGCTTATTACACGGTGAAGAACTCGGTCCACAAACAATAAAAAGATGACAATAAGCTTGAGCATGGCCAGAGTAACATCATCACATCAGCCTGGCAAAAAATGGCAGAAGAAACCGAGAGAAAAAGAGAAAGCAGAAAGGATGGATGCTGCAGAGAAATTCCAGCGCGATTAACACCTCAAATGACGTATATTCCAGCATCTCGTACATCTTCACTCCCTTCATTACCACCTCAGGCCTCACGTGGGTCTGACCGCTGCAGGTTACAGGACGTATTAAAGCTAGAATCTGTGCGTCATCGCAGTTTGAATATTCAGCAATCATGGTTCTATTTTTCATCACCTTAATTCCACTCTTCTGCAAGACGTCTAGAATAATTCCCATTTACAGATAAGACGAAAACAAAGCCGTCGCAGCAGCAGTGCCGCAATATTCTCTCTCAGTGCAGCTTAACACTCAGGGGCCAAAAGCTCAGGGTTTGGTCGTTTGTGCTGAAGTGAGTCGAGTCCGATTCGAGACCGAAACCCATGATGATCAGAGCATCATCCAGTGAACATGTCGGAGACGTGAGGCCTGGAGTCACGAGCGCAACGTCTCCGTTACCCTTTGTTGTAACACAATGAAGCAGAAATTAGATTTCACTGCCTCAAATTTTTATATTTTATTCCCTCAGACTCTGATGTTCTCTGAGAGTCTAAAAGTTACGGCAACGTTTAATCAGCGCAGATTACGTGTGTAAAAGGTTTTTCGTTAGCATCAATTCCGCGCCTTAAAATACAATCTTAAAGCCTGAAAAAAATAATAATAACGGAATAGAAAATGCTGACTGGAGATTTTTTTCAGCCCAAAATATAAATTCACTCAATCCTACGTCAAGGATGTTTTTTAGTTCCAGCTCAGAATCTGATATAAAAAACAATGATTGAAAAAAATATAGATTATTAGTGAAATTATTAGTTATTGGTGTGTTAAAGAAAAAGCTAATTTGCTTGATTTTCATTTCCCAAATCGTGGAAATCTTATCAAAGATCTTAACAAAGGTTTCTAAACACTCTACTGAGCCATGTCCTTCCTCATTTCCTCCACATTTATTTATAATTTAATATAATTAGCTTATTTCGCCTACAGCCATAACACCACCACCTCAAGCAGCACGATGGTGTAATCTCCACGTCCTGGCTGGAGGATGAGGATGAGGATGAGGGCGAGAAAGGGCAGGAGCGCTCGGAATAACCATCATTACAGTCTGACCGGATGAGACCCACGGCTTCAGTGGGATGTTAATAATAGCAATCTGAATGTTGGTGGCCTTTCTTTAATGTCAACCTTCATGACATTAGGGTTGAAATCCAGAGCTTGGGCAGGAGAAGAGGAAATGAAAAAACATGGACTGTTCAGGGTGAAGGAGAGGAGAGGAAAATAAAAAAAAAAAATATTGAGGGAGATGACTTTAAATAAAATCAGTGTTTTTTTTTTTTTTTTTATAATAAACTGCATTACAGACGTAATAACTCTGCTGCAGTGAACGGTGTGATTCAGCTCGTCCTTCCGTCCAGGTCACCTCCACACGACGAGCTGCACTTCACTCCTCAGCCTGACATCTTAACACCGCAAGCTGAATGACACGATTTTATCAGCTCGAAACGTCTCGCTGTTTTTATTTAATAAGAATTAAAATCAGATCAAGATAAAGAGCCGCATCCACGTTCGCAAAACGATGAAGCGGATAAAGCCGATGAGTCACTTCCTGTAAGACGAGCCACACGTCCGACTGCTGCGGCAACAGCAACGTGTGACATCACCAGACCTGACCACACCTCTCTCGCCGTCTTTACATCATTACGATGTTACGGATGATCTAAAGAATATTTCAGGAAATTTATTAATATAACAGACCTGAGTGTAGTGAATGCTAATGTGCTTAAAAAACAAAAAAATTCAAAAATTCAAAGATGTTAAGAACCATATAATAAAAATATAATAAAATGTAATAAATTAAATCATTCAAATAAAAAAAAAATAATATTACTGTTATTTATATAATATATAATATTTAAAAAATGTTAAGAAATGTTAGAAATGAACAATAAATATATAATAAAATCTAATTAGCATGCAGCATATTAGACATATTCCACAATGGCAATAAGCCAAAAATAAATAAATAAATAGATAAAAATCAACAAAAAGAAATTGTTCATTTCATCAAGGGTGCACAAACTTTTGAATTTTGAATAAAATCTGCATTTTTCCAAGTTGAAGTAAAACTTCAATTATTATTCTTAAACTAATTATCAGATATTTCTGCTTTATAATAAAATAATCATGATTATTATTATTATTATTAATATTAATAACTGAAAACTTCTGAACTTAATAAACTGTACACAGTGTCTCAGCGTCTGATTGTAGGCATGAATGTGGATCTTTTCCGTGTATTTTATTAAAAATATACCAAAACTATTTTAGAAACCAGTTCTGATGGATTATTCATTCCAGGATTCTGTTTGCATTTTTTCTGGCCCTGAAATTAGCCCCACCCCCAATTCAAAGAGCCGTTGCATTTCTCCTCCCAGGCTGTAGAGGGCTCTAAACATCAAACACTGCACCTTTAAAGGAACTAAATGAAAAGTATGACACAGTGAAGATCCTAAAACAAATATCTTAATGAGGATGTGTCTGAATCCTGCTTTAATTCACAAATGAAATATGTTTATGTTAACGAGCTGAGCGTGATGTTATTCCGTTAATCCGCGTTCCGCCCGAGGGGAATGTGGGACTGCCTGCTCCGTTACAGGACCTCGGCCTGTGTTTGGACGACGCTGAGGCTAATTCAGGTTACGTGTTTGAACTGTTGAACCGACTAATAGCCTTTTTCTGTCTGTAAAGGTCAGAGAACTCGGCATCTCTCCCTGTGTTCAGCGACAGCAGCAGCAGCGTTGCGTTAAAACCCTGACGCTTTAGTCCAAATTACAGTGCAGTGCTGTAACAACCACGCTGACAGAAGTGCAGCTCAAATAAACCTTTATATCAAAGCACTCACTGAAATACCTCATCGTTTCTATAGTTACGCCAGATCCTTCAGGTTTGTTGTGATTGTTGCTTCCAAAAACAGACTTTTTAAAAAGAATCTTGAAAATCTATATATTTTTTATATAGAAAAATTCTTTAAAAATATTTTAAATATTTAAAAAATATAATAATATAATAATGAAATATATAATTTACATATATGATTATTTAAATATATAATATATTTAAAATATATAATTTTATATATATTAAAATATTTTTAATATAGAAATTTTATTTATATACATTTTTTTTTTGAGAAAACTGCTGAAATTACAAATTAAGCACAGGATTCTTCTCATAAACATAAATGTGTGTTATGACATCACACGACATGTCTCGGCGGAAAATCAGCGCTAACTTAGAAAAAGATCCTCAGAATAATTGCTCGATTTTGCGTGAATTTCTGCTGATCATGAAAATCAGAAACAGTCAGAGGTGAAGCTCTAAGTTCTTTGACGTCTCCAGGATGGAGAAGTTTACGCTTTGTGGGTTCTCGATGTCAAAAGAGAAAAAAGAAAGGTTCATTATACTGTTCATTATACTGTTCATTATACTGTTCATTATACTGTTCATTATACTGTTTATTGTTCATTATATTCCATTAAGATAACTAAAATATTAAATCTAACGGTTTTAAACTTTTAAAAAAAATTTTGTACTATGTGTAATTATAAATGGACAAAAAGTCAGAGAGATGTTATTTAGTTAGCTCCTAAATGGGGGCGGGGTTTATTTGTGGGCGGGGAAAATGTAAATAATCTCATGCCAATGCTGCAAAAATCAAGGTACAGTAGTGTGAAAAAGTGTTGGCCCCCTTCCTGATGTTCTTATTGTTTTGCATGTTTGTCACACTTTAATGTTTCAGATAATCAAACACATTTAAATATTAGTCAAAGATAACACAAGTAAACACATCATGCAGTTTTTAAATGAAGGTTTTTATTATTAAGGGAAAACAAAATCCAAAACTACATGGCCCTGTGTGAAAGTATTTGCCCCTAAGCCTAATAACTGGTTGGTCCACCCTTAGCAGCAACAACTGCAATCAAGCGTTTTCCATAACCTTTCAATGAGTCTGTTACAGCGCTGTGGAGGAATTTTGGCCCACTCGTCTTTGCAGAATTGTTGTAATTCAGCCACATTGGAGGGTTTTCGAGCATGAACCACCTTTTTAAGGTCATGCCACAGCATCTCAATGGGATTGAGGTCAGGACTTTGACTAGACCACTCCAAAGTCTTCATTTTGTTTTTCTTCAGCCATTCAGAGGTGGACTTACTGGTGTGTTTTGGATCATTGTCCTGCTGCAGAACCCAGCGCTGTAACAGACTCTTGATTGCAGTTGTTGCTGCTAAGGGTGGACCAACCAGTTATTAGGCTTAGGGGGCAAACACTTTTTTACCATGTAGATTTGGATTTTGTTTTCCCTTAATAATAAAAACCTTCATTTAAAAACTGCATGATGTGTTTACTTGTGTTATCTTTGACTAATATTTAAATGTGTTTGATTATCTGAAACATTAAAGTGTGACAAACATGCAAAACAATAAGAAATCAGGAAGGGGGCCAACACTTTTTCACACCACTATATGTCTTGATTACAGGTCTAGAAAGAAATGATAAAAGCAGAAAAGACTATGGTTTTTTTTAGTCTTTCGTCTGGTCGTCCGGAGCACACGACGATCCGAACCTCAGATTCGAGGCGGCTTTTCATTAGCGGGACGCGTAGCGGCGTGTGTAATTCAGGGCAGAAACACGAGGTGTTCAGTCTGAACACAGCGGCGCAATAAAGCCTCAGCACCACGCCAACAAACACACATCGATCCCAGGGCTTTTTCAGTAAATATCTCACAGACTCTCCGTGTTTTTTCTCGACAGCTCTTTCCGAGAGGACGCTCCGAGCCGAGTGCGCCGTGTCGTGAGGAAGAAAAGCCCAGTTTACGCCTCGCTCAGCATTCTGAACAGCGCACGTTTATGGATTTTTTCAGGCTGAAAGAAATTGCTCGGCTTGAACGAATTACTTGCGCTGAGGTTTTATTGAAGTTTTATTGTCCTCTTCAGCCATCAGAAGTTCCTGAGACGGGAATATTTTCCTGCGTTAATCACACTGACGCGAAGGTTCGGATCACGTGACAGACCTAGTGATGATGATGATGATGATGATGATGTCATACCTTCTTGTAAAGGCTGCGCAGATCTCTGTACTGCCACATGCTGCTCAGGACCTGAGATGCTGCTTTCACCACCTTGGGCGAATGTCTGGAAGAAGAAACGAGAGAAGGCTTTGAGTTCACCTTCAAACTGTTTACATTCATTCTCAAAATTATTGGCACCTTTAAAAAAAAATCAGGAAAAACAGGAGGTGTAACATCACTGCCTCTGCTGAAATTCAGACCCGAAGTGGGCGTGGCCTAAAGCAGAAAGGCCTTCTTTCCGTCTTTCCTTCCTTCTTTCTTCCTTTCTCCCTTCCCTTAGATTCAGACCTGAAGTGGGCATGGCTTAGAACAGAAACTTCTTACTTTCTTTCTTTCCTTCTTCCTTTCCTTCCTTTCTTTCCTTCCTTTCTTCCTTTACTTCCTTTTTTCCCTTTCCCCTTCCCTTCCTTCCTTCTTTCCTTTTCTTCCTTTCTTCCTTCCCTTTCCTTCCTTCCCTTCCTTTTTTCCCTTTCCCCTCCCTTCCTTCCTTCCTTCCTTCCTTCCATCCTTCCTTCCTTCCTCCCTTTCCTTTTCTGCCTCTTTCCCTTCCCTTCCCTCCTTCCTTCCTTCCTTCCTTCCTTCCTTCAATTCTTTTTTTCCCTTCCTTCTCTTTCATTCTTTCTTTCTTTCTTTCTTTCTTTCTTTCTTTTTTTCTTTCGTTATTTGCTTGGGTCCCGCTGTATCATCACGTGTTCCTCAGTTAACGTCACAGTGAGGAACAGAGGAAGAGGAAACTTGCATGAGAGGAAGACGTAAAGCGGTTGTGTGAGGTGCTGTAATGCTAATGTAATGTTAATACATTCTGTAGAGAGTATGATGGCTGCTCCATGATTTATCATGACCGCCACGTTGTCTAAACACACATCTCTCCTGCACTAAACACACACATCTCTCCTGCACTTCACACACACACATCTCTCCTGCACTAAACACACACATCTCTCCTGCACTTCACACACACATTTCTCCTGCACTTCACACACACATCTCTCCTGCACTTCATCACTCTGTGCCGAGGAACCGGACCAAAACCGGAGTCGGATCCGAGCACAGAGAGACACCGAGGAATTAGGACTTTCAGCTAGTTTCTAACATCAGTGCTAAAAAAGTCAGAAGAAAAGTTATTTATTCCTGACTTTACTGGAAGCCCAGTGAAATAAACCTGAGGTCAAAGGTCAACTGCAGCTACATGTTTTCAGTCCAATAAACTTCTTTATGATCTAAACTTTATTATCATTATATTGCTAATTACTGTGAAGATACACTGCGTGACCTGGAACCTGAGGAACCTCAGTGATGCACATCATCTGGACCAGAGGAACTCACTTGTCTCCTTTGCTCCTGGCGATGCCGATGAGCTTCTCGATGCCGCCGGCGTCTCGCAGTGCTTTGGTGTTCTCCATGTTCTTGGTGATGACCTCGTGCAGGGCGCAGCAGATCGCTGTCACCGTGTCGTCCGACATGGTTTTGCTCGCTGTGCTGCTGTTGGTGCTGCCGCTGCCGCCGCTGGCGTTACTGCTCCCGGGAAGGCGGTGCACCAGATCCCTCATCGCGTACTTCCCTACGAGGTCGGAGAAGATACGGAGTAGGAGACATGTCAGGAGTTCTGCTGAGTTCGAGTGAGATCTACTGAGTTCTCTCACTGGACACAGAAATGTCTAAGCAAAGAAAAAAAGAATGTGTATACCACAAGAGTGTGTGTATAACACAAAAGTGTGTGTATAGTGTGTGTATAACACAAGAGTGTGTGTATAACAAAAGAGTGTGTGTATAGCACAAATGTTTGTGTATAACATAAGAGTGTGTATAGTGTGTGCATAACACAAGAGTGCGTGTATAACACAAGAGTGTGTGTATAGTGTGTGTATAACACAAGAGTGTGTGTATAACACAAGAGTGTGTGTATAACACAAAAGTGTGTGTATAACACAAAAGTGTGTGTATAGTGTGTGTATAACACAAGAGTGTGTGTATAGAGTGTGTAAACCACAAGAGTGTGTGTGTATAACTTAAGAGTGTGTGTATAATACAAGAGTTTGTACAACTTAAGAGTGTGTGTATAATGTGTGTATACCACAAGAGTGTGTGTCTCAACACCTAGAACCTGTCACATGTTCAACACTTAGTTCTTTGTTCTAGTTATGGGATCTTCAGGTGTCTCTCTTGTGGAAATCTCTAAGATTTCCTCTCAGAAGCGAGAACTATCTAAAGAACCTTCATTTCACCTCCACCAGCAGCTCACTGTCTCCTCAATAAAACTCTTGAGAAGTAGACAGGAGAACCCACACTGTGTTATTATCTGTTCTTCTGGGATTAACACACCCTTCATGATCTTCAGCACAGAGTGGATAAGCCTGAGGAACATCATGCTCGGCTTCACGGCCCTCTGACTCGAGTTGTTTAAGAGAAGGAACGGAGAAGAAGGTGACATTAAACCAGCGTTCTACTGGAAGAAGATTTGTGTGTGTGTGTGTGTGTGTGTGTTTAAACATTTTAAATGAATTGTTTACACACTGCACATGTTAGATATAAACTCAAGAGTTAACAACTATTAACAAGAACAAGGTTAATAATGCGAATGTCCAAATTTCTATCCTGAAGAAAAAAGTGTCATAGTGTACTTTGACCTCTGAAACTCTTCTTCGCTGGACTCTGCTCACTGTAGTCCAGGATTTGACTAATAGAAATTAGCCTCTGAAGCTTTAATTCTCACTCCTAATTCCAAATTGAGAAAGGCAGGCATTGTTTTTCTCAGGACTTTGTGAAGCGTGAGTTCTTTTTCCAAATCTTTGTCCTCGATTTCTCATCAGCGAGTTAATTGGTGTGGCCTTATCTCGTTCACATAGGCAATATGCTCTTTTCTTGCTTGAAAGGACAATCTGTAGTCTCCTCATCCAGCAGGACAGAGATATCTCACCACAGATAAAGCCTGAGGAAGAAAAAAACCTGCAGCTTTACCTGCTGATCTGCAGAAACGTCCAGGCATCGTTTCATCCTGTAACTCACACTGATATTACCCTGTAGCTCACGTGTGGCTGCTTAGAGCCAAGAAACATCTGATGACTGATTTAATACAAAGGGTGTTTTAGCTAAATAACCAACAACAATCCTTATAGAAAAGATGGATGGACAGCTAGACGAATGGCTGGCTGGATGGATGGATGAATGAATGAATGAATGGATGGATGAATGGATGGAAACATTAAAAAGATGGGTAAATGGATGGATGGACGGATGGAAACATTAAAAGGATGGATGGATGGATGGATGGATAGATGGATGGATAGATGGATGGATAGATGGATGGATAGATGGATGGATAGATGGATGGATAGATGGATGGAAACATTAAAAGGATGGATGGATGGATGGATGGATGGAATGGATGCTTTAAATTCATTAAAACAGATGAATGGATGGATGAATGGATGGAAACATTAAAAAGATGGGTGAATTGATGGATGGATGGATGGATGGATGGATGGAAACATTAAAAGGATGGATGGATGGATGGATGGAATGGATGGATGGATGGATGGAATGGATGCTTTAAATTCATTAAAATGAATGGATGGATGGATGGATAGATGGATGGAAGCATTAAAAGGATGGATGTATTGATGGACAGATGGATGGATGGAATGGATGCTTTAAATTCATTAAAATGGATGGATGGATGGATGGATGGATGGATCAAGTCAAGTCAAGAAGCTTTTATTGTCATCTCAACCGCATATAGCTGACGCAGTACACAGTGAAATGCAACAACCCTGGTGCTACATAAACAACATACAACATATAGTTACAACCAGAACAATGACTGTGGTGTTTGAGAGCCGGAGGCAGAAGTGTTAGGTTCCATAAGCAGATTTAATATAATCGTTAGGCAAAGGCAGGGTCAAAAACAGGCAAAAGGGTCAAAACCGGATAGCAAGCACACAGGGCAGACGAAACCAGAGGGGTGATCCACCAATCAGAAACAAACAAGAGAAATCAGATGCACGGCTTGGTAAAGTCAGCTAGGAACAATACTTTGCGTAGAAACTAGTGTGTGCTCTGCTTATATGTCCGGGCTGCAACCCGGAAGTGGGCTCAAAACTCAGGAGAGGGCTCCCTCTGGTGTTCTGAACTGAGCCGAGATGTTACAATGACACAGAGCTAGGACAAAAAGTTTGTCCTAGCTACATGAAGTGCAACATGTGCAAACAGTGCAAAGACAAGACAGTGCAAAAACAGGAAGTACAAAAAACACCATAAGACAGGACACATAACGCTAAAGAAAAGTGCAGTGAACTAAATGAAATGTGATGTGCAAACTTGAGAAACTGTACAAACCAGGTATCTAATTACATATAAACATATACATAGCAGCATGACCATGTGGAGTGTGCAGAAATGCAGTAGCGTGGAAGAGGATCTGTCCATAGAGGATCTGTCAATGAACGGCGGAGGATGGCCACTCTGTGCTCTCCTAAAGTCAACAACCATCTCTTTAGTCCATGAATGGATGTATGGGTAGATGGGATGGGGTAATGAGATGGAGGACTACATAGATGGATGGATAGATGGAATTGTTAGATGGCTCAATTCATTGTATTGAACAGAGAGGATTGGATGAAATGGATGGATAACAGGATGGACGGGATGGATGATTTGAATCCAGTAAAATGGACGGATGATTCATGAGATGGGTTAATGAGATGAATGGCTGTTGAGGAAGCGAGTGTTTATAGCTGCTAAAAGTGAAAACAGGAAGTAGTGTTTCGTGGACGTTCCACATCATTAAATCTATATAATATATATAACTATAAACGGCTAAAAATGTGTGTGACAGTTTTTAAAATATGGACAATTGTTAGCACTCACACTGCTGTGGCATAAGAGGAATACATTGCTTCACAATGATTATTTTCCTGTAACAGCATACATCAGCACAGCTTTTTGTCTCTCAATCCTTACTTAAAAATGACTCATGAAGGATTCAGGATTCACAGATGAGTCATTTTTGATGACTCATGAACCGATTCATGTTCAATTAACCCAAAACATTTTGGACACCGATTTCAAGGAGAATGTAAGTGTGAAAAGTGTTCTGGACGAGAAGTGGATGGAGGATGGAGAAGTGGATCTCTCTCTCTCTCTCTCTCTCTCTCTCTGTGGGCCGGAGACCGAGGCTACTCTGACTGATTGTTCGATCGAGGTGTTGTTCGTGACACTTTGGCCAACCTTGACTTTGTGGAGTGGATCATCTTTGTGCTCTCAGAGAAACGAGGGCTCAGGTGCTAATCAGAGTCGAGTGCTAACTCTTCATCCTATAAAAGGCTGTTCTAGCACAAAATAGGCAATCAGGCTACGCATGCATGGGTCATCATCGAGAAGAGTGCAAAGAGCTCCAGAAATACACTCACCCCCATGACACTTCCACAGAGCGCAGGAGTGTGAAAGGAAGAAGCGGTGAGATGTCAGTTATATTTGCTGCTTACTCGCTCAGTAAGGGCTTTTAATCCAATTTAACACAGTGTCTCTGCGTGTTCTGGGATGACAAAATCCCAGAAAAAAAAACCAAACATGTTTCTGGTTCTGTATATAATGTGTGTAAAGTTTGATGTGTACATTAAGTGAGAAATAAATGACTCCATGTGTGACAGGTGGAACAAAACGCCCTGAAGTGTTTTATTCCTCATATACAACAATTTACTTTTTATCCCTTTATGGTTTAACGTTATGGAACGTCCCAGAAACAAGTTAGCTCCTGTTCTGACATTATAGCAGCTATAAATGTCAAGACAAAATGAAATATAGCTTGTCAATTTATCAATAAATAAATAACTGAGAGAAGGTTATACTGTTAAAAGCTTAAACATGCCAAATTTCATTTAGTTAACTGGCTAACAAACCCGCCAGAGGCAACAAGCAGCAACATGACTGTTTATTTTCACACTTGGGGTTAAATGTGTGAAAGCCGCACGAATCCGGTGTCAGAGTTTCATAACCCCGGGTAAAAGTCTGTGCTACATTTACCGTTCTGACATTTTGCAGACACCCTTATTCAGAGCAACTTACAACATTTACAGGGTTCAAGGCCTTGGTCAGAGGCCCAGCAGTGGCAGCTTTGTGGACCTTTGGGGCTTGAACTTACAACCTTCTGATCAGTAGTCCAACACCTTAACCACTAAGCTACCATATCCACCCGAGCGCTTTTGCTATCCCTGCTTCTACATTACATGTTTGAAACTCTCCTCTACCCGGGGTTAAAGGCGGGGTTTACCATACGATACCCCGGGTTCAAGCGGAGTGTGAAAAGCCCTCGGATGTGAGCGAGTCTGATGCCACCGTCCTGGTGTGAAACAGGGGGAAGTTAAAGGCGAGGTGGATTTCACTTCAGGAAATCTCTTCCATTACCACCTTTGATGTCTGTCGCACAGGATAAAAAGAATACTCTCGATAAGCCGACGTTGTGAAAATTCACCTTTTGAAGCTTTAATTAAACACAAGCCACCTGATGCAGGATATGAAAGAAAAAATGCCGAGCGGCAGACGGAGGGAAAGATGGGCAGACTGATAATGAGCCGAAAAATATTGCTTTAATAAGGCTAGGTTTAGGTTTAGGCACGCTGCTGATAAAGTGACATTTCCATAAATGTCATCATCAGGACACGCTCCAGACATCCATCTGCTGGAAACTTGATACCTGTGACAAAAAAACCTGTCTGATGGATGTGTATATGTATCAGTGGATTAGATTAGACAGATTAGATTGGATCAGTTGGATGAATGAATGGAAAGAAACAATGGGTGCATTAAGGGATGAATTAAATGAATTGATCAAATACATGGATGGATGGATGGATGGATGGATGAAATGGGTGAAATGGATAGATGGATGGATAGCTCAATGAATTGGATTAGACACATTTGATTGGATGAATTAGATTAATATATAGGATGTATGTATGAATGAAATTGGTTAAATGCATGTATGTAAGTATGGATGGATGGATGGATGGATTAATGAGATGGATGACTAGGAGAATGGATGGATTATTGAGATGGATGTTTAGGAGGATTAATGGATAGATGGATGGAAGAAAGAATGGATAGATGGATGTATAGATGAATGGATGAATGGATTAATGAGATGCATGACTAGGAGAACAGATAAATGGATGGATAGATGGATTAAGGAGTTGGATGACTAGGAGGCTGTATAGAGGGGATGGATGGATGAATGGATGGATGGATGGACAGATAGATGGATGGGTGGATGGATTGATGGATTAATGAGATGAATGAATAGAAGGATGAAGGATAAATTAACAGATAGATGGATGAACAGATGGAGTCATGGACAGACAGACAGACGGATGAGTGGATGGATGGATTAATGAGATAAAAGATATGGAAAGGTGAATAGATGGGATGGATGAATGAACAGATAGATGGAGAGATGCATGAATAGATGGATTAATGAGATCAATGAATAGGAGGATGAAAAGATGGATGGATGGATGGATGAATTAGAATAATACATAGGATGGATGGATGGATATATGGGATGGATGGCTGAAATTCATTAAATGTATGTATGGATGAATAAATGGATAGATGCACAGACAGGACGGATGGGTGGATGGATTAATGAGATGAATGAATAGGAGGATGAATAGATGGATGGATGGATGGATAAATAGATGGAGGGAAATAGATGGATGAAAAATGGATGTATGGATGTATGAATGGGGTTGGGGGCACTGACAATGCACATGATTAGTAATTTCTATCTTGGTGAATAGATGGGATGGATGAATGAACAGATAGATGGATAGATGCATGGATAGATGGAGATCGATGAGATTAATGAGATCAATAAATAGGAGGATGAAAAGATGGATGGATGAACTAGAATAATACATAGGATGGATGGATGAATGTATGGGATGGATGGCTGAAATTCATTGAATGTATGTATGGATGAATGAATGGATAGATGCATGGAGAGAAAGACGGATGGGTGGATGGATGGATAGGTTAATGAGATGAATGAATAGGAGGATGAATAAGGTGGATGGATGGATGAATAGATGGATGAATAGATGGATGGATGGATGAATAGATGGATAGATGGATGAATAGATGAGTGGATGGATGGATGAATAGAGGGTATTGACAGATGGACAGATAGATGGATGGATGAATAGATGGATGGATAGGATGAAAGAGATAGATGGATGGATGGATAGATGAATGGATGGATGAATAGATGGATGGATGAATAGATGGATGAATAGATGGATGGATAGATGGATGGATGGATGAATAGAGGGATGGATGGATTAATAGTTGGATGGATGGATTAATAGTTGGATGGATGGATGGATGGATGGATAGATGGGGTGGATGGATGAATAGATGGATGGATGGATGGATGAATGGATGGATGGGGGTGGATGGAAAAAGATGGGTGGATGGATGAATAGATGGAGGGAGGAAATAGATGGATGGATGGATGAATAGATGGATAAATTGATGGATGGATGGGTTGCACTGACACACATGCACATTATTAGTAATTTCTATCTTAAGATCTCTTCCTGTATCTGCGGTTAATCCTCTGGAAGGAATTTCTCATCCGTCTGGATAAAGCCGGAACATTTTTCTCTTAACTGGCAGCCAGATACGACTGGTCTGTTCATCGGGAACAGGATTACACTTTCAAATCCCTTCCCTATCCGCTCAGATGCAGGCCATTTTGCGACAAGCATCCCAAATCCCACCGCTAACCGAAACACAAACTTCAAACATTCCTGTCAGACGCAGGCAGCTTTTCCGCCGAGGCTCCAGAGAAGCGCACATACCTCGGCATGGTCACTCTCCTCACACACACTGACACTCCGAGCAATCGCAAGAAACACCTGAACTACTTGCTAAAAAGTTTCCAGAGTTTTTTTTTTATTTGGAGCGTGTGGGTGTTTTTGAAATGCCTGAACTGAAGTGGAGGAGTTTTATTCCAGAGTTTTATCCCCTGTAGCTCGCTCACAGGCCTGCTTCCATTTATTTTCCTACTTAAAACAGCGTCAAGCAAAACTCTGGGATTAAAGAGACGAGGAGGAAGACAAACTATTTAGGAATTTGCATGTTTAAGGAACAAACATGATCTGAACGAATGCATGCACTCCGTCTTCTTAATTTATCAGCCTTTATTTTAAGCGAAAAGTGAACAACTTCATTTCCTGTCTAAGTTTAACACCTTCCTTTTGTAAAGTTTGCAATATAACAAAGAAGCTAATGAGAAACAGTGACTCCAGTGTACCTGTGTAACCTGAGCCGGAATACTGAGAACTTTACCAGCATGTGTAACGTTTAGTTATGTCAGTATATATTATATAAGTACAAATAAATTAGATTGGACAGATTAGATTGGATCACTTTGATAAATGAATAAGAAGGATCAATGGGTGGATGTTTGGGGTGAAATGACTGAATTGACCAAATGAATGGATAGATGAGGTAGATGGATGGATGGATGGATGGACGGACGGATGGATGGACAGATAGATGGACAGATACAGTGGGGCAAAAAAGTATTTAGTCAGCCACCAATTGTGCAAGTTCTCCCACTTAAAAAGATGAGAGAGGCCTGTAATTTTCATCATAGGTACACTTCAACTATGAGAGACAGAATGAGAAAAAAAAATCCAGAAAATCACATTGTCTGATTTTTAAAGAATTTATTTGCAAGTTATGGTGGAAAATAAGTATTTGGTCAATAACAAAAGTTCATCTCAATACTTTGTTATATACCCTTTGTTGGCAATGACAGAGGTCAAACGTTTTCTGTAAGTCGCCACAAGGTTTTTACACACTGTTGCTGGTAGTTTGGCCCATTCCTCCATGCAGATCTCCTCTAGAGCAGTGATGTTTTGGGGCTGTCGCTGGGCAACACGGATTTTCAACTCCCTCCAAAGATTTTCTATGAGGTTGAGATCTGGAGACTGGCTAGGCCACTCCAGGACCTTGAAATGCTTCTTACGAAGCCACTCCTTCGTTGCCCGGGCGGTGTGTTTGGGATCATTGTCATGCTGAAAGACCCAGCCATGTTTCATCTTCAATGCCCTTGCTGATGGAAGGAGGTTTTTACTCAAAATCTCACGATACATGGCCCCATTCATTCTTTCCTTTACACGGATCAGTCGTCCTGGTCCCTTTGCAGAAAAACAGCCCCAAAGCATGATGTTTCCACCCCCATGCTTCACAGTAGGTATGGTGTTCTTTGGATGCAACTCAGCATTCTTTCTCCTCCAAACATGACAAGTTGAGTTTTTACCAAAAAGTTCTATTTTGGTTTCATCTGACCATATGACATTCTCCCAATCCTCTTCTGGATCATCCAAATGCTCTCTAGCAGACTTCAGACGGGCCCGGACATGCACTGGCTTAAGCAGGGGGACACGTCTGGCACTGCAGGATTTGAGTCCCTGGTGGCGTAGTGTGTTACTGATGGTAGCCTTTGTTACTTTGGTCCCAGCTCTCTGCAGGTCATTCACTAGGTCCCCCCGTGTGGTTCTGGGATTTTTGCTCACCGTTCTTGTGATCATTTTGACCCCACGGGGTGAGATCTTGCGTGGAGCCCCAGATCGAGGGAGATTATCAGTGGTCTTGTATGTCTTCCATTTTCTAATAATTGCTCCCACAGTTGATTTCTTCACACCAAGCTGCTTACCTATTGCAGATTCAGTCTTCCCAGCCTGGTGCAGGTCTACAATTTTGTTTCTGGTGTCCTTTAACAGCTCTTTGGTCTTGGCCATAGTGGAGTTTGGAGTCTGACTGTTTGAGGTTGTGGACAGGTGTCTTTTATACTGATAACGAGTTCAAACAGGTGCCATTAATACAGGTAATGAGTGGAGGACAGAGGAGCCTCTTAAAGAAGAAGTTACAGGTCTGTGAGAGCCAGAAATCTTGCTTTTTTAGGTGACCAAATACTTATTTTCCACCATGATTTGCAAATAAATTCTTTAAAAATCAGACAATGTGATTTTCTGGATTTTTTTCTCATTCTGTCTCTCATAGTTGAAGTGTACCTATGATGAAAATTACAGGCCTCTCTCATCTTTTTAAGTGGGAGAACTTGCACAATTGGTGGCTGACTAAATACTTTTTTGCCCCACTGTAGATGGATGTACGGACAGATGGATGGATAGACAGATTGATGTATGGATGGATGGATGTATGGATGGACGAATGAATGTATAGATAGATTGATGTACGGACAGATTGATGGATGGACGGACAGATAGATGGATGTTTAGACAGGCGGATGCACGAACAGAGGTATGGATGTGTGGACAAATGGACGGATGGATTGATATATGGACAGATAGATGAATGGATAGATGGAGGGATGGATGGACGGATGGTTGGATAGATGGAGGGATGGATGGACGGATGGATGGATGGACGGATGAATGGGAAGGATTGTTCAAATTGACGTGACTTTTAAACACTACACATGAGACAATATTTACTTTTTCAGGGTGTCAGAGTGTAACGCTCATCATGGCGGCTGTAAGCTCTGTAAGCTCTGCAAGCTCCACCTATTGATAAAAAGAGCCAATCAACTTGCTAGAACAGCAGAGACGAGCAGAGAAAGAGCATAGAGAAGCCAAGCAGCAAGAAATAAATGTTTTTTTCCCTCATTGAGCGATATTCTAGTCAATTCTAGTCAAATTTTAATATCCATTAGAACAGATCCAAGATGGCGGCGAAGCGGACAGACTGTACTGTAATGTCTTCTGTAAAAAACTCCACTGCTACATGATGCTGAGATCTGAGACTCACATCTCCATCCTGAAGTCACCTTGTCCTTGATGGAAGTGACTCTGATCTGAGCTTGATTTCTCTCACTCTCACTCCATCTCTGCCCTTTGTTCGCCTCCATTTTCCACTTCAGTGAATTTCCCCTTCCCGCTGCTCTCTCTCTCTCTGTCTGTCTCTCTCTCTCTCTCTCTCTCTCTCTCTCTCTCCGACCACAAGGAGAGACAGAGGCTGTGTTTTCACAGAAAGCCCAAATTAACATCACTCTGGAGCACTTCCCTTGTCTCCTCTCCTTACTGCTGCTTTAAAAGCTGATGAGCTGATGCCATCATCAGCAAAAGCGAGCGAGCGTGCGAGAGAGAGAGAGAGAGAGAGAGAGAGAGAGAGAGAGAGAGAGAAGAGAGAGAGAGAGAGAGCAGCAGCAGCAGAGAAGCAAAATACAAAACTATCAACAGTGCAGAGGGAATTGTTTTAATCTCCTTTAAAAATATATATTTAGCTCATTTTTGTTTAATTGAATAGTCGGTTTGAACAGACAGACAGACGGACAAACGGACGGATTAATTCTTCTCATCACTCAGCCTTTTAACAGACAGCAAATCAATAAAAAAGCTGCAGGTCATGTTTTACTCCATATCTACACACGGAGTCAAAAGCATAAAGCCTGGAACTCTCGCTCATCAAAGCAGCTTTTCATCCACAGCTTCGCTCTGAACCTTCTAATGACTTCTTTTATTTCTCACGCACACACAGAGCGAGAGGTTCAAGTGGATATAAAAAACGTCTAGTCGATCTGGATATGTCGATACCGAACCTCAGTCATGTGATCCTGATCAGAATCTGGGTTAGCGCTTTGCTCGCGGTTGTTCCGCCTCCTCACGGCTGAGACGAGAGGATTCTTGGCGCTGAAGCTTTATCCCACATCTACATCCAGGTGGTGATTATTAGTCAAATGATTCGGGAAGTAAAGCTCTCCGAGCTCAAACGCTCACAGCCATCAACCAGAGCACCCTGGGAAAACCGCCGGGCTGTAATGGGCGTGCCGTCGCCATGGAGACGCCCGGGGCCCACCAGTACATTACAGACGGATCGATAGTGTGTTAGCGATGTCACCAGGAGAATTTCAGACTGAATCTTTACAGAAACAGAATTATGGAACAATAGATATTGTGCAGCAGTGAAGAAAATCGTAGATACAGCGCTTTTGATCTGTGTCTGGACAAACGCTGTGTCTGATTACGCTCTCTGATAAATGAGGCTGCTCTGGTCAGTAAATCTGGATTAAAGCTGCATTAGGTAAGATTTGTCTTTTTTTTTTTTTTCAAAATGATGTTCAATTGATGAATGATGCCCAGGAAGCTCCGCCCCCAGGATCTACCACAGCCCATAGAGTAGATTTCCAACACAGTGACTGACAGGAAGTGAATCCAAACACAATTCAGTGACTTAAAAACCTTTTTGCTTAAGCCACATTGTTTATTTTTATCATGTTCTACATCGTCTAAGTTACTAGAACAAGCATGGAATAAAAAACGGATTATTAAACCTTTAAGTCATTTTTATTTCAGGTGATGAACGGGATCCAAACTGTAAGAAAGTGTAAAGTTACTGTTTAAATTTGATTTATTTCACATTTTATCCAAACTTTTTATCCTGTTTCAATACCTTTTTTGACCTTTTTCTCTGAACAGATTTGAGTGATTTCACATTAAGGTAACTCGAAAGCTTCTCTGTTTCCTGTGACAGGAAGTGAGAGCGTGGAGGGAAAATTCGAGTTGAAACGAGTGTGATGTAGGGAAAATGGGTGGGGTTTTAAGAGTCGTCATTTATTTTTTAAACCAACTACACAAACCTCAGTCCTCACAGATAACTTCAGGCTGTTGCTCCTGTGCAGAAGAAGTTGTGCAGGTGTCATGTGTAATAATATAAACACCAGCTCTGCAATAAAGTGCTACTTTAATATGTTGCAGTCCAATTAGCATAAAGATCTATAAGAAAAAAGACTGAATCCTTTTCCCAGCAGTGCCGAGTGGTTTATGTGGATAGCTGCACGAACTTCTCCTTGGTTAATCAGACTGATCTCAGATCAGAGTAAAAGAACCAAACGAACCCATTTGTGTGATCAAAATGGGTTCAAAAGCAGCTTGTAATTGGATTCAGTTAAACAGAAAGGACAATTATATTTTCACACCTGATTACTATGTTTAATTAGCCTGCTAACAACATGACAAACGAGAAACGTACACGGCTTCGCTTTGTTTCTTCCTCGAGAATAACAAGGAGTCCGGTCGAGCTGCGAGTGACCCAGAGCCGATTTAAAATCACTTGACCGAACAAGCTGCGCAACAACGAAGGACTTACCGATTAACTCTTTATTTCTGACGTCTAAGGCCATGTTTCGTAACGCTGTAGCCACCGCACACACCACACGATCGTTATCTATCCTCAGGAGCTCCACCAGGATCGGCAGGCCTTTCTCTTTTCTCACCGCCGCACGGATGTAGACTGACCACTGAAGAAAAAAAACAAGCAGAGAACACACACAGGAAGAGGAAGGTAGGTTAAAATTTTTTGTTTGCACTTTGCTTCATACCACAATATCATATAACACGTACACATTTCATAATCTAATATAATCATTTAATCATATAATCATTTCATAAAAACAGATTTTCAATATATTATTGGATTTATGGTCATGTGACCTACTGACGATGCAAAGTGGCCACGCCCTCTACAACAAGCACTGATAGAGTGCATCACATTTTGCATTATTTTGTATTAAATTGCATTCATTTTTAAGCCAGTGCTACAGGTTTGGTTTGGTTTAGTGTGGCTTTGTTGGAGCCAGCTATCTTATAGGATCCTAAGATAACGAGCTTAACGAGTCAATTAGAAGATTCCAGAGTCTCAGATCTCTTGATACACACACAGTCACACTGAAGTGGACTTTCCTTTAACCCCCGTGAGTAAGTCAGTGTGAAGCAAAAGCTCTGGAAGTTACAGGACTTTACAGGACTTTAAGGCTCAACCCACATCCCATCATTCTATATCTCCATCTCTTCATCTCCTACTTCCTGTCTGGAGCGTATCGATCGAACCAGCAGCTACACTTTGGACAGATTATGCTGCTCTAAAAACAGAGCTAAAGTGAGATTTGGTCTCAAAGAGAGAGAGAGAGAGAGAGAGCGAAAGATGGAAGGAAGGCTCAAGGATGAAAAACGAAACAGAAAGAGTGTCAAGAAGCTTCTCCTCACACTCTTAAACATCTGAGAGAGAAGCAAGCGATTCCCAATTTCACACTTCCTCCTCCATGCTCGTGCCTCACACTTAGTAAACACACTCTGCTTCTCCCTGGGCGGAAAATTTGCTTTGAGTGTTTACAGCGGACACGTGCCAGAAGCCATTGAGATGGATGAATTAAACGAGGTGGTGGATTAAAACATTTCTGAAATGAGTGAAATTTATGCACAGCATTAAATAATGACTCGCCTGGGATCCGCCGTTCGTAGAGCATTGTATAAAGAATCTGCATCAATTTTGAATTACCGATAACAATTAAAGGTTCAATTTGTAATATTTGTAACCTCCCCTGCTGCTTGAGAAGTGAACTACAATAGCAATGCTAAACACTGATAAAAACATGATGCTTATTAGTTTCCTTAAAGGAAAAGGGGTGGGGAGTGTTGCTGGGGGTGTGGTTTACTTCAGGTCTATAAAAAAGTAAATGAAATTCTTGAATGAATAAACCAGCCAAATCTACTGCTTTGGAATTTTTAAATTTACCTTCCAGCTCCCTGCAGCCAGGTTCTGCAGTGCTCCAGCCGCTCCCTCCAGCGTGTCCGGGTTCGAGCACTCAGAGAGCAATAAGAGGTATGGCTTGACGATGGACGGATGCCACAACATCTGGATTCCTTTAGGAGGCTCGGCCGTGTCAGAGAGAGGACCGACACCATCCCACTGCAGGAGGAGACAGAAGACAGGGATCAGGTTTAAGGGACTAAAGTGAAAGAAGCCAGAAACAAGTTTCAGAGGCCACATAAGCCACGCCTCCTTCACTGAGACTGAACAAAACATAGGCCATGCCTCCTTCACCTCCTTTCCTTTACCAAGACTGACAAACACATAGGCCACACCTCCTTCACCAAGACTGACAGACACATAGGCCATGCCTTCTTCACTGAGTCTGACAGTCACATAGGCCACGCCTTCTTCACTGAGTCTGACAGTCACATAGGCCACACCTCCATCACTGATACTAACAGACACACAGGCCACGCCTCCTTCACTGAGACTGACAGACACACAGGCCATGCCTCCTTCATCTCCTTCACTAAGACTGACAGAGGCCAGACCTCCTTCACTGGAGCTGAATCACATAAGCCACGCCTCCTTCACTCTCTCTGGTACTGACAGGCCCGGAAACCACACTTTACTGCTCAACAACTGCAAGGGCTATGACTTCTTTACTGTGACAAACAAGTATAGAAGCCACACCTACTTCACTGCTTTTACTTTTGAAGCCAACCTTCTTCATCCAAACTGATAACCTCTATTTCTTAACAATTACGGGAGCTACACCTTCTTTCCTTCCTTACTGGGAAGGATGTGCACAGAGGCCACACCTCCTATACATTGGTCACGCCCCTACTGTAGCATAGTACAAAGGATCTCTGCCTTTAATAGATGTGTTTAAATTCCGCAAACATGTCCGGAGGATTATTTTGGATTTGAAGCGATTCAGCTTAAAGAGTGAGTGACAAATCTGACAAAGGATCATGTTCCATCATTGTGTCATGACATCTGAAAAAAAAAGAGTCAAGAAAATGCAGACATTGTTAGCGCTTAAATAGGCATGCTAGCCTGGACGTGTTCAGCAGAACAGATGCAGTAATACTGTGTCTCAGTTAACAGCTGTCTGTCAGACACTTCACATCGATGTGTGAGGATGAGGAGGGGGAGATGAAGAGATGCCAGCACACACCAGGAAGCCTGTATGCTTCACGCTGAGCTTCTCAAACACTAATATGCCTAACAAATCTGTGTACTAGAGCTGTCTAACACTCCATGTTCTCACCTCAACACCCAAAACCACACCTACCCCAACCCGACACACAACATCACACATCAGATCAGAAATAAACGGACGTGTAGGCAGGAGCCGGGGGCAGGAGAGGTAACCGTTTAAAAAAAAAAAAAAAAGTCTGAGGCTCAGGGAGTGACCTAGTTTCTGGCACAGTGACTCACAAAACACCTCAGCATGAGAAAAAAACTGCTTCCATCTCCTTTCATCATTAATGAGAGCGCGTTCTCTCCCTCATCCTGCTCCGAGGATCAACTCTGTCGCTTAATCGCTAGAGGGAAGAAGAACACCAGAGAGAGAGAGAGAGAGAGAGAGAGAGAGAGAGAGAGAGAGAGAGAGAGAGAGAGAGAGACAGAGGAAGAGGAACTTTGCCAGTTTAACTCATTACTTGAATAATAATGTCAGCATGATGATTTTAATAAAATCTATTTTGAGTAAAAAAGGTCAGAAATCAATAAGAACCGTGAGAATATTATTTGTAATATTATATTTAAAAAAAAAAGCCTTATATAGAAATAATAAGATTATTATAATTTAATTTAATTTAATTTAATTTTATCAGGTGGTTCCAGGTCACAAAATTAGAATAGAAATAATAAGATTATTATATATATATATATAGAAATATATAGATAAATAGAAATAATAAGATTATTATAATTTCATTTAATTTCATTCCATCAGGTGGTTCCAAGCCACAAAATTTCTTGATTCTTCATTATTATTATTTTTTTCATCAGACATTTTAAAAACGGCTAAAGAAAAATCTGTGCTGGACTTTTGATGGACACTTGTGCTGTAAATAATAATTTTTACCTCTAACAGACAAAGCTGCCACATGTTCATGTAGCTTAAATAGTATAAAAAATATTGAGCTACACATTTTATTATGTTCTCTCTCTCTGAAATTGAATATTTAAGCAGATATTCTTTGATGCTTAACATACTCGATAGCTAGCAGTCTGCGCCATTTTCCCAAATTCCCACCTCAGGTTTTCTTTAGCCAGCGTCTAGACTTCATCCACGAAACTCTGAGGATGTATTAGCGAGGACGAGCTGAAGTGCGGTGAGGAAATGATGGTGGTGTAATGAGAGAATGGATTAGGAGTTGAGAAAAGGTGTAATTACCTGACTGTGTGTCTGACTGACACGTTTACTGTCTCCATGCTGTAATTACAGTAACGCTGACTAATTGGCAGGTGTTTATTGAAAAAGAAAGAAAGCGAGTTTTGCTGACAAACACGGAGGCCAGCGGCTCGGTGAGAGACACGGATCGTGTCATTACGCTCGTCTACGTGCTACAGGATCGCTTCATGAGGCGGTCCCGAGTGCTCAGATTAGCATTCACATGGAGCGCTCCTGTTTTACTCCACGCTGGATATTCTGTAAAAAAAAAACGTCTCCATATACTTTAGTACTTTTCAATTCAATTTTATCTTTGAAAAGAACAATACAAATAAAAAGTCTGGGCTTTGAGTCTTTAACACAATGGTGTAAGTCATGAAATTTAATGATTAGCCTGAGCAAAATGCTAATATTTCGATCTGCTCAGTGTCCCTGCGCCTGTAGTTCAGTATCTAAAGGAAACGGACATGTAACACGTGTAAAACACGGCATCACGTGTCCAGGGAACCTTATTTGCAATCTGAATCATAAAACAAGCTCTTACGCTGGAAAACTGCGGAGGCAAAGCCAGCACAAACAAGTAAATATTCATGAATATTCATTACATTCAAAATTAAAATTCATATCTTTCATTTACAAATTTCACATTGTTTATTTTTATTTAATATTAAAGTCTAAATATATAATTGACTAGCTGACCTTTCTGATTATAAAGAAACTGTCCAAAAGTCCAAAAGCTACAATGTGAAAGTTTAGTTTCGGGTTACGCGCTCTTCTCAGAGGTTGCCAGATTGATAGGATTTGTGAATAGAATCATACAAGATGTTTTTTTTTGTTTTTTTAAATATCATCTAGATCTGAAACGTTTTAAACCCAAGGTAAGCTGACCAGGCACGCATCTGCTCCAGTTAATTTGAAGTTAATTAAGTAATTTATATCAAGAGAATTTTTTATTTGATGAAGATGCTGTCACCATCTATATTGTCTAAAAAAAAAACAAACAAACAATTGTTTATTTAGTGCATTATGGCTAAAAATGTAATTTCCTATTCATATTATGGTTAAATGAACAGGCTGATATTAATTGCACCTATAAATAAAATTATATTTTTTTTATTGATTAAATCAATCAATCAATCAACCAACCAGTCAGTCAGTCAACCAACCAAAAATCACTCAGTCATTCATCACTATACCTTTTATACACACAGGGGGCACAAACTTTTGCACTCAGCTACACGTCCTGTTAACTAACATGCTGCACTCATTTTATTTAAGTAGCTTCCCTTATAAAGTAATAAAAATAAGATTAAATGTTTACGGATGTTGTATGAGGTCGATATGTGCAGAGATTTAAAAAGAAGTGCTTTTGGTATCCAGTATGTTGTAGCACAAGGTTGAGAAGAATTCAGCAGTGGATGGAGAGGAGTGTTGTTCTCAGTGTTCAGAGCTGTGAGTGCAGACACGGTGTCAGTCCACACCATCCACTCAGATTCACTTCACTGCTCTCATTTAAAGCGCATTTAAACACAGCAGACCAGAGAACAGAGAGCTGACAGCTACATGAAACACAGCTTCATCTGAAGGCCAAATCTGAACAACGGAGCAAAACCTTTCTTCTCAGAAACTCGACTTGGCGGTAGGAATCGCAGCCGAGAACATCTGAGATGAAGTGAGGTGAGATACTGACACGTCTGTGATGTTTAAATCAAGCCGGAGCATCAGAGAGGCCGCTGCCTTCGTGTTTACATGCCTCTCCTCCTTCAGTCAATTAACCGTGCTAAATGCTAGCAGCTCTGACCTGGAGCTCAGCTGGATTTCGTCAGCTAGCCAGCTGCCAGTGAGCGATAAATGATTTAGAGGAGTATATTAGCCTCAACTTAGACCGTGTTTCACTTCTGCAGGAATAGGAGTGAAGCCAGAGTCCAGCTACAGACGAAACACTGGACATCACTACAGCTGATTAATATCAATCACTACAGCTGATAGAATATCAATCAATCAATCAATCAATCAATCAATAAACTTGTTCAACCAACCAACCAACCAAAAAGCACTCTCACTCACTCACTCACTCACTCAAATGAATGAATGAATGAATCAATCAATCAGTCAATCATCCAATAAAACAATCACTCATTCAACCAATCCAACCAACCAAAAATCATTTACTCACTCACTCAATAACTAAATCAATCAATCAGTGTATTTTCTATAACTGGTGTAAAGCTTTTCTCTTCTGTACTTATATAATAATCACATCATAAAGAATCACAATAAAAGTATTGCTTTTGTTTTTCCGAGCAGTGAGACGCTACTTGTTGAATGTTTCTTTTTTATATATAAATATCTACAGTTTTCGTTCATATTGGTTTAAGGTTTAAACTGATCCTTGAAAGTCCAGAACCAAAGAAACCTGATACTGAGTTTTCTGGTTATCATGTCCGAAATTATTCACACCCCTCTATCATCTTTAAATCTGAGCATCAGATCAATACGAGGCAGGAAGAAGAAGAAGGATCAATAGAATGTTTAATAGAAGCATCTTCGCGTCGCTGTTCAGCGTAAAGACGAGAAACGAGAGATGAGGGACGGGGGGTGAGGGACGGGGGAGCGAGGCATCTCACAGGAGGTTTAAATACAAAGGAGTGGGATTGATCACAGAGACGACGCCGGAGCTGCAACACCAAACGCTTCTGATCCGAATGCGGAACGTTCAGGATCCTCGGACGTAGAAAAGAAAGAATAAAAAAAAAACCTCCTGCGGCGTTTAATAAAGACGTCCTCGACGGAGCGATCGCTCTGACGTGATGTTGGAATCCGAGCGTTTTATGGCGCCGTGTCCTCACCGGGAGAGCGGCGTGATGGATGGACACTGCTTTAATTTCATTTAGATGAATTTATTCAGGATTAAAGCTACGGCGCTCGCCTCATCCATCACCTTTACACGCTCAGATATGCTACAGTACGCTCACTTCACACTTCCTGTCATTTCCTCTAAGGTTCAAACGCCACGTGAGGCACCTGTGAGGGAATTAGCGCTCGCGCAGAAGCCGAGAGCCGCAAAACGAGGGTGATTTATCACATCTGGAACGGGACGTCCCTCATCTCATCTCATTTTCTGTCTAGTGCAGCCCCAAGCCATGAAATGATGACGGGAAAAAATCCACACTAAATAAATAGGATTGATTTCAGGATATTTGCGAGTAGCTTATTGCTATTATGCGACCAAAATGACGGAAAATTGCGTCTTTTGGTTTTTGTTGGTTTGAAGAACCTTTAAGTATCAGACAGAACTATTACACGATGATGATTCTTCTTTTTGATAAACAGGAAAAACAAAAGCTTACAAAACTCAAAATGCAAACAAAAGACAAACGACGCAATTTATAAATTGATATCAGGGTAAACCATGTAAGAAATTAAAACAGATGAAAATGAGATCCAAAAGAAAAACTGGATTAAAAAATGTTAAGCTTTTATTGTTTATAGAGAACTGAGCCGCTAATGAAGAATTGTATTCAGAGACGAGTTACATAAAACTGAGTGAATATCGGAATTACGCACGGCAGATCATCTACGTGTCTAGCATTGGGTAGACGCCCTTATCCATAGAGACGTACAATTTATCTCTTTTTATACAATAGAGGGTTAAGGGCCTTGCTCAGGGGCCTAGCAGTGCAGCTTTGGGGGGATTTAAACTAACAACCTTCTGATCAGTGGCCCAACACCTTAACCACTAAGCTACCACGTCCATATCCGTATGCATATGGGGCGGAGTTTGAGTGAAAACAAGACATGAGGAAAAAAACACTATTCCTTCTCAAACAATCAGTTTTTTTTGGCAAGTGTTTAACCCTGATTAAGAAACATCTGGTAAAGCTGTTGGTTTAAACAACACACAGGTTATTTTAATTATCTAATCTAATCTAATCTAATCTAATCTAATCTAATCTAATCCACAGCTGTCTGATCTTATCAACAAACGTCCAATCAAACATGCTGAGAGTCTGCTTCCTGATCAGATCAGACACTGGATCTAAACTCAGGAAATCCATGTGCAGCTGTGGAACCTGTGTCTGAATACACAGACATTTCTGTGAAAAAACCCCCAAAAATGTTAAAATATTTACTAAATCATAGGGGCAGTGATTGGGCTCAATGGTGCGGAAGTGGTTCAGGCTCTGGGTCACTGACTGGAGGATCGTGGTTCAGGCCCAAGCACCGCCAAGCTGCCACTGTTGGGCCCTTAAGCAAGGCCCCCAACCCACCCTGCTCAAGGGGCGCTGCATCATAGCTGACCCTGCGCTCTGACCCCAACCCCCAAGGATGGGATATGTGAAGACAGAATTTCACTGTGCTGTAATGTATATGTGACAAATAAAGACAAGCTGATATCGACATCAAGGTGATATTTACTCTCAATCTCTTCGTCTCATTAAGGACAAAAAGGTCCAGCGAGAGATTCTGATATATCCCCATGAGATCTGTCACACTGACACGCTTCTTCTCTGGAGGTTATAACAGCAACGATAGAAACATTCCTGGAGTACACAGCATGTAGTAAAGGCTTATTAAATGACGGATCTTTACTACCACTAAATTTTTATAAGGTTCTAAACCACGTTGCTGCCAGGAGTTTGAAGTTTTAATGCCGCTGGCGTCTACCCGAAAACCTTTGGGTGCGCTGGGAACAGGATGAACATGACCCACAAAAACAGCCGCTAATTGCTCCTCGTCTCCTGCCAGCACGCTCACCTGATCCAGCGCCTTCTTTTTCTTCTTCTTCTTCCCCCAGCAGCCTGAACTCTCTCCGTCCTTGCCGTTGGAGTCGCTGCACAAAAGGTCGTCCAGCTCCTCGGTGCCCATCTGCTGTCCCTGAGACGTTTCCGCCGCCAGTCGGTACGAGAGGTTCCTCAAGATGCACACACAGTTTTCTATGGTCTGAGGAAACCGAAACACAGAAGAGTTAATGCACATGACCTGAAATCTCCTCTTGCGTTAATGCTTTGTTGCCAGCGAGCCAGATAATGATCAGATGCATTAAGCGGCCATTAGTGAAAAGATCGACTCGTCCATCGCTTAGCAAACACCTGAAGGTTCTCTCGGTTCTCCTTTGGGGACAGAGCCGAGTTTCTGAAAAGCACAGGAAAGATGGGGCTCTCTCTCTCTATTGCGCAGCTCAAAGTAGCTAATTATATAATTATATATTTTGTCATCCATTTAAACGAGATTAAAGAAAATCCGTTTGGAAAAAAAAACCCACGGCCAGACAATCCATTGGCATTTAACTCGCACTCCATTTAACGAGGTATTAAAGGGAGACACAGTAGCAGAGGGAGAGGGAAGCCTGCCAGGCCAGCGGGGGAATGAATGCGAGGAAATTACGATGAAAAATGACTGACTTGCTGCGGCTGCTTGTTTTTGCCGTCGCCGAGCGAGAAGGACGAGCCTCTCTGTAAACAAAAATAATGAGCGTAATCAGAGAAACAGTGTCGGAATTATGCTCCGACATTTCAGACACAACACAAGCCTCTGCAGTCAACGTCTCACGTTCTTCAGCCAGGATTTTAACTAATCACAAAATACTTCCACAAAATACCTTGACGGATTTAACCCCGGAATCTGATTTCTGCATAAAGAACGAATTTGTTAGCGTAAAAAATGATTATTTTTTAAGAAACACGTGTTCATAAGATGACTTTGTGTAAAGAAATTCAGCTTGGGGAAGATTTCCTGTGATGTCCGTCTCATCCTCAAGCCTTGTTTCAGTGTGTAAACTTTTTAAAAAAAATTTGTAAACATTTTTATTGAAACTGCTTTAAAAAACATAAATCAATGAATAAAGAACGCAATTGATTTTTGGATATTATTTAAAAATGATGCAAAAGTGCATATAATATAATATAATATAATATAATATAATATAATATAATATCATATAATATAATATAAAAAATTGAATTAGCGTAATTTTTCTTCTAATGCTAAAATAAACATCAGACTTCTGGACTGAATTCTGATACCAGAGCTAAAGAAAGTCTTTTTTTAACTTGGCTACGACTCAAACAGAAAGGTGGCGATAGTAGAAAAGATGAATGAGACAGAGGAGGAGGAGGAGGTGCTGAGGAAGCTGTAATGAGCCGGGGTTTGGAGATGACCAGAGGCAGAATGCTGAGTCGAGCGTGTAGCATCAGCACGGCTCAGCGCTCGATCCTCATTAGCATAAACACGATTCCTGTGCCGGCGTCACCACCCCGAAGAGGAGCGCCGCTAAATCATGATTAAAGACGAGCGTTTAGGAGAACAGGAGCCGGGAAAAGCTCGAGAAAAGATTCCTGATAGTGGAGGTGATGCAGGAGAAGGAAGAAGAACAGAAACCTTGCTATCAATCTCGCTGCTCCCCAGCGCGGTCTGGATGACGAAAAGCAGAGCGTCTGTCAGACCTTCACACTCCCTCATCCTCCTCCTCGCCTCCTCTCCGGCCGAGCTCACGTTCCTGAAACACACACATACATATTAAATGTCTTCATCATCATCATCATCATCATATATTGTTATTGTTATTATTATTATTATTATTAGTGTAGTAGTTAATTATGCTGTTGTTTAGTAGTTCATTAAAAAAAATCAAACAGGAATATTCATTAAATAGTAATTAACCAATCAATGAATTTAATAAGTAAATAAATAAATAAATACATACTTAACTAGATAAAAAATAATCTTTTGTTACTTATCTGTCCTCTTCTACTCTACTACTGTTATTTTTATTATTAGTAGTTATTGTTATTAATGACTAATGAATAATTAGTAATATTATTTGTATATTTAGCAGTTATTTTTGTTTATTAGTTCATTTAATAATAAAAAAAATCTAATAGAAATATTCGTTAAATAGTAAATATTCATTCAATAGTAAATCAGTTAAATTATTAAATGTATTCATTAACAGGTTGTTAATCTTAGTGACAATTTTCTTCAGTCTGTACACCTGTACACAGTCCGGAAAATACCTGTTAATCTGTACCAGTTTCATATTTTTTGTGATTTTCAGGAAATCTTTGATCTCGTTTGCACTGTACTTATTACCGACCCAGTTACCCTCAGTGGTGCCACAGACAGTGAGGTCAGGAGGGGGGTCTTCACTGTCCAGCTCACTAGCACTTTCTGCCTGCTTCTTTTCTGCTTTTTTTGCGACTTTCACTGTTTTCCCTCATCCTTCTTTTTACGGGTGTTTTAAGCACAGTTATCTCAGTTCCCATCATCGCTTCGTCTGTGTTTTCCTTTAAAACAACCACATTTTCCTCAGTTACACTGACCTGAGTAATCATCAGTTCAACATCAGTTTCAGTTTCTATCTCTACACTTTGCTCAGGAGTGAGGCCTGCTCAGCCTGAGCAGTGGTAACAGTGGTACCAGTCTTACTCATCCCATCACTGGGTACTGGGTCGGTCTCAGTGTTTTCAGTAATGTTAGACTTTGAAGTCTCTGGCTTCTCTGCCATAGAGCTAACAGAATCCACATGGGAAACGTTTGCTCCGTCCGTGACCGGAGAGTCCGCCTCGACTACTCCATCATCCTGAGCGGTCTGACCCGGCCTGTTAATGCCCTGTTACAGCTTGCCGATAATGGAGAGCTCTCTTTCCAGGGTCTCGCTGGAAATTAACGGAAGGACGTTAGACAGCATAACTTTTTTCGCAGGTGTTCAGAGGGAGAGCACATCGGTCAGTGAACCCCTGAGTACAGTGCCCTTCTGGATCAACAGGACTGCGTTCTCAACCATGTTCACAAACAGGACTACCGCACTGTTCATCCTGGACACCACCAAAATGTTCCGAAGCCTTGACCACCTCCCCTGCAGCCAGGCAGCTATCGTCCACACCTGCGATGGTCACCACTCTAACACCATGGCTAACACCATCTGGGGGGTCTCTAACCTGGGCCACCATGCTTTTCAGTGGGAAAGCTGGTGCTGACGGACAGAGACTTTCTTTGTTTAACCAGAGAGTTCAGATGTAAAAAAGTCACATTTTCGAAAATCAACAGAAAATATAAATATATCAAAAGATATTAAACTTTAAGCAAAGAGAAACGCTCCGCCCACTCCCAGCATGCACTCAGAGAGAGAGAGAGAGAGAGAGAGAGAAAGAGAGTGTGTATGTGAGTGTGTGTGTATGTGAGTGTGTGTGTGTGTGAGTGTGTGTGTGTGTGCGTGTGTGTGCGTGTGTGTGTGCGTGTGTGAGAGAGAGAGAGAGAGAGAGAGAGAGAGAGAGAGAGAGAGAGACTAATTTGCATATCAGATCGTTCGGGCCGTTTGATTGACTCGCTCTGAATTCAGTCTTTGCCTTTGACACAATAAATATTTGATTGTTTTCTTTCTCAGGGAGACGAGGACAGAGAGATCACGAATAGTTTATTTACACTCCTATTTATTGTTGCTTACTCAGTAAACAAGCGTCTGATATTAACCAAGAAATCTCTCTTAACCAAGAACTTCTGAAATCTCCAGAAACCCTGTGCTCAGAGTCCTTATTTTTCCCAAATACCTCAGGGAAGGACGATTAATGATTATTGTGATAATCAATTAAACTACTAATTTCTATTAATTCATTGTTATTGTTTTTTATTTTTATTAATTTATTGATTGGAAATCTTTCTTTCTGGTATTTCGATGAACAAATAGTGTTGGAGCTTTGGCAATGACTCCTACATTTCAGCACATTGAACACATGACTCATTTTGGGATTGACTCATATTGGTTTTGATTCATTTTGGGAGTGGCTCTTTTTGGGACTGAGTCGTTTTGGAATTGACTCCTTTTGCTATTGACTCATTTTGGAAAGGACTCCTTTTAGAATTGGCTCAATTTTGGATCAAGTCACTTTTGGCAAAATGATTCAACTGTTTTTGGTACTGAATCATTTTGAAATCGACTCCCAGCATCATCAAAGTGAACCAAAAAATTAAGACTAATGAATGATGAAAAATGAAAAAATTCATTTTTCTTTTATTAAATTTCTTGCAGGTGTTAGATTCACTAACTGGAAAAGCATATATAAAGAAATTAGGAAAAAAAAAAGTTAAACATTCAAATTAAATAATTTAATTTAAATATTTAAATATATTCAATAAAATATTCTGTGTAAATATTTAAATATTTCATTACATTTAAATGGAATGTACATGATGATGATGATGATTAATATTATTATTATATTAATAATATAACGAGAAATAAAACACTTCAGGATGTGCTGTCACAGGAAAATAATCAACCCTGGGGTGGTACGAGGAGCTCAGGTGGTGTTTTATTCCTCTCTCTGCCTTGGCTTACAGAAAAAACGCAGAGTTACAAACCTACAGCGTGTTTCTGCCTTCTTTTTTATTTGTGTTTTTTTTTCTCTGCTGAAAATAACAGCAAATCAAAATCATATTCGAGATTCCAAAACGCTTCGTCATGTCACTGCAGCAGGGAAGATTCGATCTTGACTAATAGCCCACGGCTGTCCGATCGAGAGATGCATCTCTCTCTCTCTCTCTCTCTCTCTCTCTCACACACACACACACACACACACACACACACACACACACACACAGAATTCCTGCAGGAGCTCGTTGAAAACCCTCAAAAAGTCCAATTTCTCTCTCCCAGCTCCGAACGAGGGCCACAGCGAGACACTCGCATCTAATTTGCATTCTTGTCACTCAGCTCGGCACAAATCGATTGCTACATTTCATTTTGTGCAATCGGGAGATGACGAGGAAACAAAACGACGACATTTGCGCTCAGAGAAGCTTCTCTTTCCATCACATTAACTTGGCAAAGGCTTTAAAGCTACATCATTTAGCCGCCGCTGATAAAAGCGCGCTCCGGCACAACAAACCCCACTATTTATTCACGTCCCGGCTTTGCCATATTGACTTATTAAATATTCACCACAGCTGCCGAGCCGCCTGCTGATCCGCTAACTAACTTTAAATATATACACGAGAAGAGAGAGAGGCGTCTGGAACACAGCGTTACTCCGGAAAATTCCGGCTGCAGGGAAATCAAAATAAATCACAGGTTGTGTTATATAAAAAAAACACAACTCCCAAACGGAGGATGATTATTTTCCTGTAACAGCATGTCCCCAAGTGTTTATTCCTACTCTTATTATTTATATTTATCCAGGAATGACACGTCATGCTTTTTATCCATTTATAACTGCCTGGAATGCTGAAGAACATTATCTTAGTCCCAGACTCTCTCTTTTCTTTAAATCTCTCTCTCTTGATGTTAAAATAAAAAAATAAATAAAACACAGCTTGTGCTGTGAGAAAACGCAAAGAAGCAAGGAAAAAGCTACAGCTTCACCTGTTACAAAGCGCTGAATCTTGTAAATCGGTCAGTAGCTGTGACTCTCGGTCAGTGGCTGTGACTCAGTCAGTGGCATTGATTAGGTCAGTGGCTGTGACTCTTGGTCAGTGGCTGTGACTCAGTCAGTGTTTGTGATTCTTGGTCTGTGCTGTGACTCAATCAGTGGCTGTGACTCAGTCAGTGGCTGCGACTCTCGGTCAGTGGCTGTGACTCATTCAGTGGCTGTGACTCTCGGTCAGTGGCTGTGACTCTTGGTCTGTGCTGTGACTCAGTCAGTGGCTGTGACTCTTGGTCAGTGGCTGTGACTCTTGGTCTGTGCTGTGACTCAGTCAGTGGCTGTGACTCTTGGTCAGTGGCTATGACTCTTGGTCAGTGGCTGTGACTCTTGGTCAGTGGCTATGACTCTTGGTCAGTGGCTGTGACTCTTGGTCAGTGGCGTGACTCAGTCAGTGGCTATGACTCTCGGTCAGTGGCTGTGACTCAGTCAGTGGCATTGATTAGGTCAGTGGCTGTGACTCTTGGTCAGTGGCTGTGACTCTTGGTCTGTGCTGTGACTCAATCAGTGGCTGTGACTCAGTCAGTGGCTGCGACTCTCGGTCAGTGGCTATGACTCTTGGTCAGTGGCTGTGACTCTTGGTCTGTGCTGTGACTCAGTCAGTGGCTATGACTCTTGGTCAGTGCTGTGACTCAGTCAGTGGCTATGACTCTTGGTCAGTGTCTGTGACTCAGTCAGTGGCTGTGACTCTCGGTCAGTGGCTGTGGCTCTTGGTCTGTGCTGTGACTCAGTCAGTGGCTGTGACGCTCGGTCAGTGGCTATGACTCTTGGTCAGTGGCTATGACTCTTGGTCAGTGGCTGTGACTCAGTCAATGGCTGTGACTCTCGGTCAGTGGCTGTGACTCAGTCAGTGGCTGTGACTCTCGGTCAGTGGCTGTGACTCAGTCAGTGGCTGTGACTCTCAGTCAGTGGCTGTGACTCAGTCAGCAGCTGTGACTCAGTCAGCAGCTGTGACTCTTGGTCAGTGGCTGTGACTCTCGGTCAGTGGCTGTGATTCTCGGTCAGTGGCTGTGACTCTCAGTCAGTGGCTGTGACTCTCGGTCAGTGGCTGTGACTCTCCGTCAGTGGGTGTGACTCTCTGTCAGTGGGTGTGACTCTCCGTCAATGGGTGTGACTCAGTCAGTAGCTGTGATTCTCGGTCAGTGGCTGTGACTCTTGGTAAGTGGCTGTGAATATCAGTGGCTTTGATTCTCGGTCAGTGGCTGTGACTCAGTCAGTGTTTGTGACTCTCGGTCAGTGGCTGTGACTCTCCATCAGTGGGTGTGACTCTCCGTCAGTGGGTGTGACTCAGTCAGTAGCTGTGATTCTCGGTCAGTGGCTGTGACTCTTGGTCAGTGGCTGTGAATATCAGTGGCTTTGATTCTCGGTCAGTGGCTGTGACTCAGTCAGTGTCTGTGACTCTCGGCCAATGGCTGTGACTTGGTCAGTGGCTGTGACTGTCAATGGCTTTGATTCTTGGTCAGTGGCTGTGACTGTCGGTCATGTCTCTGGACGTCTCTCTGTATCAGAGTCTCACTTTACTGCTGATCTGCTTCTCAACATAAACATCCACGTCTTCTTACAGCTAAACCACTGAAAGCTCAGCTGGCGGAGGGCGAGTTCTCAGAATGCGGCGTTTCATGTGAGAAATCACACACGCCGCTCTGCCACATGGGAAAGCAGCTAATCAGAGGTTATGCTAATGTGCATCAGGTGCTGCGAGAGCTTTGTGCATGTCACGCCTGGCTTCCCTCCATGTAATAACACAGTAACACAGTAAGAGCGCTCCTAAAGGCTTCGGGGAAACACAAACGCAGAGCACTTACTGTTCATAAAGCCTGAGAAGGAGCCGAGCCGAGAGGGCCGAGGGCCGAGGGAGCCGTAAACTCAGTTGCGCTGGACACAAACCAACTCTGAAATGTACCGAGAGCTTTAGGGCTAAAATCTGAGAGCGACATCAAGAGCTGCTTTCATCGCTTCACTTCTCTAACTAATAACATGAAACCTTTTTAGTTTTTTTAATGAAATAGATCTGAAGTTTTGTTTATACAGTATTTCTAAAAGCGCACATTTAAACTCAATTAGCAATCCTACATACATTCAACCGCTCGTTCTGGAGATATCACACTAACGAGAACACACAAGGACAACCTGCTAATATAATTCCACCTATAAAACCCCCTGAAGACACAAAAATATAAATAAATATATAAACTGAAACATATCCAAGTTTTCAGAGGTTCACTTTCTGCTCTTTCTTTGAGGTACTTCTGCTGAAGCATTAACCAGGGATTAGCGTGATAGACTGTTCTGTGAAATCCAGATGAAAAGCAAATGAAATATTTCCAGCCATTAAAGGAGTAAACCTTCCACACAAAATATTCGAGACGAGAGAGAGACAAGACAGTGACAAGAAAGAGACGAGAGAGAGACAAGAGAGAGATGAGAGACAAGAGAGGAGAGAGAAACAAAAGAGACAAGAGACAGACAAGAGAAAGAGACAAGAGAAAGACAAGAGAGAGATGAGAGAGAGACGAGAGAGAGAACAGAGAGACGAGAGAGAGAACAGAGAGACAAGAGAGTCAAGGGAGAGATGAGAGACAAGAGAGAGGTGAGAGAAACAAGAGAGACAAGAGAGAGATGAGAGAAAGAATCAAGAAAGAGACAAGAGAGAGAAGAAAGAAAGAGATGAGAGAGAGACAACAGAGATGAGAGAGTCAAGAGAGAGACGAGAGTGAGACTAGAGAGTCAAGAGAGTCGAGAGAGAGACAAGAAAGAGAGAGACGAGAAAGAAAGAGATGAGAACCAGACGAGATAATCAAGAGAGAGATGAGAGAGAGACAAGAGAAACGAGAAAGAAAGAGATGAGAGAGAGACAAGAGAAAGGAGAGAGTCAAGAGAGAGATGAGAGTAAGAAAAGAGAGACACAAGAGAGAGTCAAGAGAGAGTCAAGAGAGACCAGAAAGAAAGAGATGAGAGAGAGACAAGAGAGACACAAGAGAGATGAGATGAGAGAGAGACGAGAGAGAAGGTGAATACCGGTGTTCTGAAAGAGAGTGTGATTTTTCTCAACCCGTCACTTCACAAGCAGCAGTGATGAAAGTACATGCTAGTCTAGATTTCCTCTGGATATGAGTCAGGAGAAACTACACGGATCAGGTGTACGAGGTGTGATGGAGCTCAGCTGTACTCCGACAATTTGGCCTGAAAAAAAAAAGAAAAGAAAAAAGAGCAATGCTTCACGGAGTGATGTGGTATTATTTTTCACATCTAGCTGCCTAGCTATCACGCGCTCGGCGATTAGACCACAGCAGGTGCTTGATATATCCAACCATCATGATGATGGAATGCCAGTCTTTTGACAGGGTCTACCCAATAACAGAGCACCTCTGCCAATATTTCCAAACGATAAAATGATTTCATAAATCCGCAGGGGGAGAGCGTGGCCTGGCTAGCGTTGTGCTGACAAAGCAGAACGCCGAGCGAGTCGCACTTGACAACCTTCATAAAGCACTTCGGGCTTGTCGAGAGCGAAAATATGCAACCTAATACGGGAAAGAGAGCCGCTAATCTCCTAGGGTCTGTGCTTGTACACGTGCTTACAGGGGCAGATGTCACGTAGCGGGGTTAACGCTAAGCAGAAGCGTGACCAAAACAGCGTGAGGTCCAGAGTCCAGCGTGTGATCTTGAGGTTTGCTCATTTTCCACAGTTAATGAGGCACTTGGCTTTTATTGCTTATTCAAGTCATTTATTTTCTGTCACTCTCAATAAACTCCATCTAATCAATTAACATCCTTTGTTAGTTAATTACTTATTGAACACACTTTAAACACACCTTGTAATCCTTATCCTTTTCTTTTCAACAAGGAAACCTTTTTTTCCCCTTTTATTTTTATAGTCCCGAAGGATCAGGTTTAGCTCTGCCATCGTAAACAATTAAGGATTTTAGACTAAAGGATTTATTATGTGCACACTTGACTGCTTTTATTCTCTGTCCAAACAGTTAACACACAATTTCCGGGCCAAGAGTTTTCATTTTATCTGTAAAAAACGCAGACTGACATCTCAGCAGATGGCCGGTTTTATAAGAGAGAGGTTTTAGGGGAAGATCCATCACTCGCAGCCGTTTGACTGTGAAGCAGGACACCGCTGAGATACCTGGCTGCCGAACACTTGGCTTGGTGTCAGGCGGCATGTTTGGAAAGCCGATAAGCGAGATCTCCTGCTTGCTCGCTCCACTCTGGAGGTTCAGGAGGTAAACATGCTTATTTGAGCTGCTGGATTCCAGGAGATCTCCCGCTTTTTTCTCACTGTTCTTGCAAAAACTCTGCAGCTGTTCTCCCAGCGCCTGATCTTAATGAAGCCAATTTACCTGCTCTGACTGAAGATCTGATCTCCTTCCACGTCCTCGACACCCAGCGTCACTTCCGACTGACCGTCTGCCTTCTCTTCATTTGTATCGAAATTTAATTCCACATCCGTGTCACTTCCAGTTTCTCAGGAATTATCGCTTACTCAAACACTTATGGCACACAACAAAACCCTTTACCATAATGTCACATAATGTCCAATCCGGTCCGATCTATTCCAATCCAAACCTGTATGGAGGTGTCAAATCTGGCCCAGTCTAGTGTAGTCTAGTCCAATGAATTCCAGTTCAGGTCAGTCTAGTCTAGACTTCCATGGAAGACTAGTCCAATCCTGTCAAGTCCAGTCCAAGCTAATCTAGGCTAATCTACTCTAATCTAAACCAAACAAGCCCTGTTCAATCCAAGCTAATGGAGTCTAGTCCATAAAAGTCTGGTTTAATCTAGTTTAATCTAGTCCGAGCAATCCCAGTGTAGTCTAGTACAGTGCCAAAAAATACAGTCCAATCCAGTCCAGTCCAATCCAGTCCGAGCTAATCTACTCTAGTCTAATTTTTAAAAAAAGCCCAGTCAAATACAAGCTATCAGAGTCTAGTCTAGTCCAGTCCAAATGGATCCAGTCTAATAGAGTCCAATCTAAATGAACCCAGTCTATTGTAGTCCAGTACAAGCAGCTAGCATCGAAATGAAGCACAAATGATCCAAATCTAATTGTTAGCATGATCTCCACCTCCAGTGATCTGTGAATTGTTCTCACTAGTGCTTTCACTGCATTGATGGAAGAATTCCTCTTTGAAGGACATCAGAACATCATTTAGACTTTTTTTCTCCTGAAAAATGAACCTACAGTTCTATTGGAAATAAATATCCTCGCAGGGAATAGCGCTAAAAAGACAGGTGTTTTGTAATCTCCAGCCCTAATGGCCTTCCCAGAGCAGGACATGAGAGCTCAGATGAACCTTTCTCCTTCAGCTAAGTGACAAACTCTGTACATCTTCACAGAGCTCATTTCAGCTGCCACTGACAGAGTCGTTCATCACAGTGTTCGGCTTTCCCGAGCAGACCTCCTCGTACTAGAGTGCCGACCCTGTGCTCCTATTGGGTGACATGCGGCGTTCTGGGAAAAAACAAACAAACAAACAACTAACCACAGACTATACAAGGATCTTCCCGACGGGTGCTGATAGATCCGGACATGTTCCTCTCGGCTCCTGTTTGGTCAGACATGAGTCCTGCATCACAAGGTGCTTGGACAAGAGGAAATTGAGGGTATTTTTTCCCTCACAGCGTGAGACCTGCTGCTCGAGCATGCTGGGATACCTTTTTCTTGGTAGGATTCTATTTTGTGGCTGTAAAAACGTGGTTTTATTAGACATACCTTTCCTCCATAGAGACCTGGAGGATTTTATAGACATTTGATGGAAGTGATTTATAAAGGAAGAGCATCAAATTCCCGCTGGGACAGAGCTCAATTCCGAAAACGCCGCTTCACTGCTTTTTTTTTTCCTAAGGGCTTGCCTGAGCGCTCCCCGGCTGAGGGAACAACACTTTGACATATCTTTAGTGGTGGAATTGAGATGTGACGTGAAGGACATCTCCAATCCAATCCACTCAAGTTTAGCCCAGTCCAATTCCAGTACAAGCTAATCTTAGCTAATCTACTCAAAACCTAGGCCAAGCAAGCCCAGTCTGATCCCAGCTAATGGAGTCTAGTCTAGTCTGATCCCATATTATGGAGTCTAGTCTAGTCCAATCTGAGCTAACAAATTCTAATATACTCCAATCCAAGCTAATGGAGTCCAATCCGAGCTAATGGAGACTAGCCAAATTTAATCTGAGCTAACAAATTTTAGTGTAGTCCAACCCAAGCTAATGGAGTCTAGTCTAGTCAAATCTGAGCTAATGGAGTCCATTCTGAGCTAATGGAGTCTAGGCCTAATTCAATCAAGGCTAACAAATTCTAGTCTAGTCCAATCTGAGCTGATGAAGTCTAGTTCAGTCCAGTCCGAGCTAATGGAGTCTAGTCTAGAACAATCTGAGCTAATGGAGTCTAGTCTAGTCTAACCCAAGCTAATGGAATCTAGTCTAGTCCAATCCGAAGTAACAAAGTCTAGACTAGTCCAAGCCGAGCTTATGGAGTCTAATCTAATCTAACCCAAGCTAAAGAAATTCTAGTCTAGTCCAACCCAAGCTAATGGAGTCTACTCTAGTCCAATAAAAGCAAATGGAGTCTAAGTTAGTCCAATCTGAGCTAATAAAGCTAATCCAATGTAGTCCAGTCCATTACAGGCAAGCCCAGTCCAATCTGTTCCGGTATAATAATAGCTGTAGTTGAGGAACTATACAGATATTTCAACCTCTGTTTTTTCCCCCAGTGTATTCATGGATAAATGGGTCGAAGTTCAAACCACGCCCACGTTGTGTTTAAACCCAGACGCAGTTCTACACATCTGAGCGCTAAACAGCTGCAGCTACGAGATCGTGGTCTTCACATGCAGCACTAGATGTAAGCACATGACCCGAGTGACTTCCTGCCTACACATTATTTACTTCAAGTTATCGACAAACAGCTGCAAGCCACAATATGAGGAAAAAAAGTGCATTTCAGCTACACAACTGTGTTTCAGCTACACAAAGACGGCAGTAATTACCTGCACACACACACACACACACACACACACACACACACACACACACACACACACACACACACAACCTTCCGAGCAGCTTGTGTTGGGAGACGAGGTGATGCGTCATCTCGCTCCAGAGCCCAATTTATGGCACGGCTTTATGTTTACAGAGAATAAACTCGTGAAACACTCTGTGTGTGTGTGCGTGTGTGTGTGTGTGTGTGTGTGTGTGTGTGTGTCTTTATCGACCAGGCTGCTCCTCTCCTGCAGTGAGGCAGGAGAAAAAGGTGAAGGAAGTCTCATTTACGCCGGCGAATTGAAGATGTATTAGTAAAATCCCACATCTGAAAATCATGTCTGTGCTGGATCTCAGCAGAACGTCGGAGGCCAAACAAAAGTGTGCAATAAGCTCCGAAGACGTTCGTTTAACAGGGTTGCTATGGATACAAGGTGGAGCCGAGGCCTCATCGGGTGCAATATCGAGCCCCGGAGAATCCTCTGTGTTATCTTTCACACGACTCCCAGAACATAAATCATCACACGGCAGAAATTATGTGCGATCATTATGCGTTATTATACTGTATAAATCACACACACTCTCTCCGTGTGAAAAAACAAACGAAGATAAGCCTTCATATCTGTTCGAATCTGCATGGGAATTTAATAACAACTTTTTTTCCTAGGTGAAAGACGACCCCTTTCTTCTTTTTGCCTCAGCGTCTTGCTCCGTCTCACACCGTTCAGTCGGGAGGAGAGTCACGGAGATGAAAAGCTGAGCTGATGCAGGAAGACTGTGCTCAGTAAAATACTCAAATCTGATTGGTCAGCTGAAGCTGATTCCTTTTCTGCAATCGCTGCTTAGCAGATCGTTACGGTTCTGGAGGATTTTGAGAAAAAGAACCGTCGGTCTTGAAGCTAAAAATACTGATCCTAAACTGATATTCCAGGCGGACATGATTTTTAACATTTTAATCAAATTTTCTAACATCATTCATCTTTATTTAGTTTCAATGAGGAATTTCTGGAAAAGTACACTAATTGCCAAAAGTTTTGGGACACTCCTACAAATCACTGAGTTCAGGTGTTGTTGTTCAGGGGTTGGGCTCGGCCCCTTAGTTCCAGTGAAAGGAACTCTTAACGCTTCAGCATACCAAGATATTTTTGGACAATTTCATGCTCCCAACTTTGTGGGAACAGTTTGGGGATGACCCCTTCCTGTTCCAACATGACTGCACACCAGTGCACAAAGCAAGGTCCATAAAGACATGGATGAGTGAGTTTGGTGTGGAGGAACTTGACTGGCCTGCACAGAGTCCTGACCTCAACCCCACAGAACACCTTTGAGATGAATTAGAGCGGAGACTGCGAGCCAGGCCAAAACTGGGACGTCTGCCTTTACATGCACATGAATGTAATATAGAGTTGTCCCGCGCTTTGCAGCTATAACAGCTTCAACTCTTCTGGGAAGGCTTTCCACAAGGTTTAGGAGTGTGTTTATGGGAATCTCTGACGATTCCAGGTCCATGACCAGGTCAGTCAAGTTTCTCCAAACCAAAATCACTCATCCATGTCTTCCTTTCACTGGAACTAAGGGGTAGAGCCCAACCCCTGAAAAACAACACCTGAATGCAATGATTTGGAGGGGTGCCCCAAAACTTTTGGCAATATAGTGTATTTCTGCTTTCTAGGGTTCTACTTGTGGGTTCTTCCAGCGTGGAACCAGTTTATTGGTCCCTTGAGCATCTGTTTCTACACACAAGGAAAGAAAACGGGTTTCTCCGAGAGTTCACTGAGTAGTTAATGAAAAAGCTCCTTGTCCTTCTGGGGGAAATTTTTAGTGCAGAAGCGTTCCAAAGAGAACTGGAAATCGAGTTAGAATCCAAAACCATCCACAGAAACCTTGAGAAACACGTGGTAGTGAAACACGAGGAGCTTGTTGATAGCTACCTCTGCTCGGAACCAGGTTCTAGAGAGCAGACTACAAGCAGAAGACAAGCAGAAGCAGGAGTGATACCTTTCCTCCGATGACTGCAGCGAGTGAAAACGCCGCTACGCCGTGTCTTAAAGCCGCTCACAGACATGAAAGCATGCAGTCACACCGATAAACACGCTGTCAGGCTTCACACACGGTTTGAAGTCAGAATCTCGCATGCAGGAAAGAGTTCCTCGTATTGGGAGAAGAAAAGAAAATCCCACGGCTCTGTGGATGCACTTAAAAATCAAACCGTCGCTGGAAGTAAACTCGGTCCAAAATAAATTTCAAGCTGTTTTTCTTTAAGAAGGAAAATGAGGATCGGTGCGGTTTCATCAGGTGCTGATGCACCGGAACGCTAACGCTACAGAACGGACTTTTGAAATTCATACACATGATTAGCTAGCTTGAGATTTCATTTGTTTCTCCAATTATTTCTATATTAATGCTAGTTTTCATGCAGGATTCCAAAAACCTCCTGAAATGCCACACACACCGCACGATAAAACACAACGCACAGATTACAAACTGATACATCAAACAAAATCGGGGGAAAAAAAAAAAAAAAACTAAAAAAATTCCCGCTCTTACATACAGCATGTAAATGCCGATCTGTTGCCATGGCAACCGTGGCTGTTTCATTGCTGCTACATTGTGTAAAAGCTTAGCTAGCTAGCATCATTTTTTTCCAATAATATTTTCCAATAACAACAAACTTCATAACGTTTATGCTATTTGCATACATTTAAATAATTTCTATTAAATAAGGAAAACAAATAACACGATAAATCATTTGTTAGCAGAAGTGTTCATGGCGTCAGAGTCACAGCGTGCGAAGCTTAAGGAGTTTTTGTTATTACGGCCAGCGGGAATTCAGATTAATGTGAATCATATTCAAATGTTATGTTTGACCACGCCCACTTTGGGTTTAAATCCGAATATTTATCGCAGCACTGACCTCAGGCACCCAGTGGCGTTGCGCAGGACGAGCGAAGTGTGCATCTGCAGCTTGCGGTCCTCCTGATGCGGCGAGACGTCCCAGGCAGACAGAGGGATGATCACCGTGTTGGTCAGGACGGCCAGAGCATCCTGGATGATGGGCATCTTCAGGGCGTCGCAGGACGAGAGGTTCCATAACACACCTGGGACACACACACACACACACACACTGAGAACACACTCCTGGAACTAGCAAGAACTTCAGGAAGATGGTGCAATCGTGAGCACAGTAGCTATTATGGTCAGCACAAACCATTCGGCTGATGTAACTTTCAGATAAAGCGAGATCTGCTGTTTTTTATTTTTATAAAAATTGAACATGACACTTTAGATTTTGAGGCAAATCCCCCAAAAAATCCATTTGTTCTTCTGACAAAGTTGATAATCCAGGACATGTTTACGCTTTTTCCTTCAACCACAAGGCTACTTTAGCTAAAAAACAAACATGACAGAGATAATTATTTCTTTCTTTCTTTCTTTTTTAAAAAGTGTTTGCTGTTATAAGTAGACGAAAAAAACAACAACATAGTTTGCAGCTTTATCCAGCTACACGAACCAAACACTCTCGAAACTGCAGACTACAGGAAAA
>JAUCMX010000020.1:1324015-1399015 GCA_033459395.1 Hemibagrus guttatus
AACCGAGGTAAATGTGGAAATCTGACTTAAATCATGACTTAAAGTCATGAGATCTGGATTTCAGGACTAGGACTTGAGCTTGAAACTGGGAGCTAGACTGAGTTAATAAGATCTGGACGTGAAATTGCTGAGAACTTTTTTGACGAGTACTTTGGACTCGACTCGGACATAAAGGCAAGAGACCTGAACGGCTAAAGCATTTATAAAGGTTTAATGATTTAAAAGTGACATTGATCACCTTATTCTGTCCAATCAGTTTAATAATCCAAGGTTCTGTTGTTCTTTATTGTTGTTTTGTTTGTCAGTGAATAAATGAAAACAAACAAAGAGAAATAAAGAGTGAATAAAAGGTCTGTAATCAGACACAGTGAGAGCCAGTAAGAGCAAGAGACCCTCCGCTAAGTGGCTATAATCACACCTCATGGCTGCAGAGGAGCACTAAGCCTCCTGACCGATTTTGGGTTTAATGAGGACGTCTCTGATTTGCAGACCAACTTCCGGCTCTTTGACCATCTGCATACAGAACAGGCTGAGACGAGTGCGTTAATCTAACACCGGTGGCAGCTCGGCGCTTTACGGCGGCCATGTTTAATTAAGCACACATGCTAATGCTCATCCTGCTGCACAACATTTTGTTGTTGACTTTTATTGCCTTATTCAGGAAACGGATTGTAGGAGAGAAAAAACGAGGGCGTGTGTTTGTCATGACTAAAGCTGCTAAGTGATTCGTTTAGAAAAGCCAGGATTCTATAACACTTTCTTTCGAGTGAAACAATGAGCACGAATTCAACAAGGTCACACATCAAGAACGTTTAGGATGAGTCATGATTTTGATTCATTCGGAATAGATGAATAAGAACATTGAAGGATTTTTAACCACGGGAGCAGGACACGTGTGGGTGGAGGAGTCGGGATGACGCAGCACCAGGTTCTCTCACTTTCTCTGCAACGTGATGATATGCATATGATCCTTCATTCAACAACAATGAAACTTTGCTGAAAGGATCACCAGATGTTGCATGATTCCACACAGAACCTTTAAAAGGTTCCTCACAGAAACAAACTCTAAAGTGTTCCAGACCTGACCTTCAAGGGGGTCCGGAGATGATGGTGTGATCTGAAGTTTCTACACAGGTTCTACTTGGTGCTTTCTATGAATGGGTTATACATAGAACAATGAAGGGTTCCTCTATTCGAACTCACAACCTTCCGATCAGAAGTCCAACAACTTAACCAGTAAGCTGCTACACCCCCACATAGAGTTCATAGTTCATAGAGAAGGGTTCTTTGGATGTTTAAGGGTTCTAGTTTCAAAAAGGGACACCCAAAACCTTTAAGGGTTCCAGAGAGGAACAATACAAACAAGCACCAAGGTTTCTGGATTTTAACTCTCTTGGTTTCTCATGGGGTTTTTTGGATGGTTAATTGTTCTTTTCTTTAAAAAAATGAATTTCTCTTGCAGCTGAATTTAAAAGGGATTTATTATTTGGTGCAGGAATCTAAATACAGCCCTAAAAGGTTGAAAAACGGTTCCCCATGGAAGCGAGTGCAAACCTCCACAGAGCGACGCGGTGAAGCAGGACCCCCGTTTGCTTGGCTCAGACGCTTGCTGGTTCTACTCCACAGAGCTGCAGTCTTCAGTTTCACAACACAGTAATGATCCGTAACCAGAGCCAAGCGCTCCTCCGTGCCAAAGTGTTCGGCTGCTTCTCGGGGGATTTTCATCTGTCTGAGTTTCTCACCAGCTTCCTTCCTGAAGTGTGGACTAATATTCCATCTGCTCCGTGTGGCCACTGTATATCAATTAACGCGTGACTCATACGAAAAGACTCGTGCAACTCCGAGAAACACAAACCCTCGAGGTGCTGCCATTTTCCTTTTGAAACCAAGTGTTTGATCTCAGACTAAGATGTGAGGCAAAGAAATTCCTGTGTGGTGAATTTCAGACACATGAAGCAAATTTAGATGCTCAGCATTTGCTTTACTGATGTCCACTCTGGGAGTCCGAACATGCAGACAGGGTCACAGGAATATCCATAATCCTAATCCTAATCCTAATCCCAAACTGTGCTGAATCCAAATTTATTTCTTCAACGTCTCCTTATAAGAGGAAAAGAGTAAAGCAAAGCAAACGATCTGCTCTCATTTACTCCTCTTAAAAAGGAACCCACCTCTGATCAGCCTCTACAGCAGAACCAGAACCCGGAATATCTCAGGAACCTTTCTCCAGTTAATAGTTCCTAAATTCATGCGGCTCTACAAAGGCAGGCCAAGCGTGACTCGGATTCACTGGCTTATTAGAGGCAGTGGGGATGAGAATCCTCTGGGTCTTCGGCCGGCTGATTAAACAGTGACAGCGGCCACTCTGAGTACGCTGTGCAGCATGGAGTTTAATTTATATGGTAATCTGCATTTAGCAGGCCAGCAGCAGGCTTCTGTGGCGTCGCCACATCCACCCGCTATCTACTATAAAGCTCTTTATTTCCGCTAACAGCCACAGTGGCTTCAGGAACATGTCTGGAAAATGTACAGCATTATTTAAACATGTCGTTGGATGAAGTTTTCCTGCTCTGTGAGTGAAAGATAAAGAAAGGAAAATAGAGCAAGGCTGCTCTTTAGCCTCTAAAGCTAGCAAAAGGTTGAAACTAGAAGGATAAGGTCAGGCTTCGTTAAGGGTTATGGCTAGTACAGGGGTGTCTAATCTTATTTGGAAAGGTCAGATGTTGATGCAGGCTTTAATTCTAACCAGTCAGAAGCCACACCTGGGTCTGTTATTAGATTAGACACATCTGGGCTGGTTAGCTTCTTCCACCATTTCTACTTGGCATACACTTCAATAGAAAAATCGCTGCTGTAGGGTTCTATATAGAACCTTTAAGGATTTCGTCCAGATGGACAAACTGAAGAACATTCTAGTACTCATTATAACTAGAATATTCATCTTCAGTAACACCTTCTCCTGGTCAAGGTCATGGTGGACAGTTTGGGACAGTTTGCAGAGACAGTTCACATCCTGGCATGTTTCTGGGATGTGATCCCAGAGGAAATGACCTGGGAGAGCATGAGGTAACTGACTGCTCAGTAATGTGAACTCAGGATACGGGATCCAGAACAATTCCAGGACTACACACTTAAACGAAAATGGTTCTTTAAGGAGATAAGAGAGTTTTCCAAAGTGCTTCAGCAGTCCTGTCTTGGATAGGCTCGTATAATCTGCTGCAGGGTTCAACAAAGGAATCTGAACGATTCTGCTATATAAATAAGTCTTGGACAATGTAAGGATTATGGATTTTCCCCAACATTCTAGAAGTCTTTGGATAGGAAGGGCTCTCAGCTTTCTACAATGGTTCTACTTGTAAAAGGACATCTTCTGTTCTAAGATTCTTCCACGAAAAGAGAAAATGGAGAAGTGTTTTAGATTTAACCTAAAAAATGGTAACGGAGTAGGGCTCTTTGTATGTTTAAGGATTCCAGTTTCTAAAAGAGATGCGCAGAATCTTTAGGGATTTCTGAGGGACAACACAAACAACCTGTAATGGTTTTTGTTTATACTATACTAGCTTTTCTTGGGATCTTTTAAAGGTTAAATAGTCTTGCCTTTAAACTTCTTGAGTTTGGTTTGATGCATGGGGGAACAGACTGACTCAGAATCTTGGATCCAGAAGAATTCCAGACAAATGAAAAGATGATGCTAAGATGGACTGAAACTATTCTGGTGGCTCCCGAAGGATTTTTCCAGTAATGAAACATCATAAAGAAGCCTCCATGTCCGGAAGTACCCCTAAATTTTTTGAATAACTTCCAAACCCATCATCTTGGGTCGTACATATTCGTGCCATAAGAGCTTAATAACCTGTGAAATTGCGCTCCTCACTCCATGAACACGAGTAGATACATTTTCCTGCATTGATGACATATCCCATGACTCCGGTAATATCAATAACTCCCAGGATTCTTTGCTGTAAACTTAACAAGACCTGTGACCTACAAGTAGCAGGTTTCACCCTGGCAACCCACACAGTGAGAGACGGATCAATAAACTCATCAGACTCCAGCTCTCTGTGTTCTTCAGACAAGCACACGAGGAGCAATCTAAACCAAGAAGACTGGATAGATAAGTTTCTGAAGCACTTTTGCTAAACACTTGTCAGTTCATTGGTGGATAAATTATGCAGTAATGGAGTTAATTTACCCTCCAGAAGGAAACCCAGACTTGTTGGACATGTCATTAAACAGCAAGATTATTAAAAGACAACGTCATGTCTAAGTCGGAATAAGGAGACTCATCGAGGTTTGAAGAGGAGGGTAAAAACTGATATCTCAATACAAGACACGCAAGCAAGAGCTGAAGCTCATCATAAGGCTTTATCTACACACATATCCTGAAGATATGCACTTTCCTAAAACCTGCCCAAGGTCTCCTTCTGAAGATAATCTCTCCAAGATAACAGAGATTTGTTTCTAAGAACTGCTGCTGTAATCATAAAGATTTCAGGACTCTTGTGAAAAATTCAACCCAGACAGTTTTGTATTAAAAAATCATTTCATTTCAATCCAAACCGTCAGAGACACGTCACTTTCAGCCTTGAGCGATTTCTTCGGACTTATTAGCATAAATGAAGATAGAAGAAATATACTAAACTCGCAGAGTGTTATTTAACTGCAATACAGGCAAAAAATAAGCAGTAGGCAGATCAGTAGGAACAGAACAGAGTCCAATATGTTTGGCTGAAAAGGGGCATGGCTGAAAGGGAGGGTGTGTGGTTGTGGGCAGGGCAACTGACAGCTCTGGAACTAGGCCCCTTTCATTAACTATTAAACGACTGAACAGTTAGTCACTCTTTAAAAACATAAATACAAATGAAAGCATCAGCCTAGTTTTTATGGTCCGATCTCATCACCAAAATAGAAGATCAGGGCTAAGGTGAAGACTGAAGACCAAGTCTTACCTGTAACCAGCTCCCGGATGTCCACGTCTGAAGTTTTCCTCAGCAGACGCACCAGCGCTGGGATTCCTCCACAGTTCTTCAGGGCAATCTTGTTGTCGTCATTAGCCTTCCCATAGACGAGGTTCCTCAGAGCTCCGCAGGCGCTCCGGTGCACCTCCGCCATCCGATGATCCAGCAGGTCCACCAGCAAGGGGATACCACCCTGTCTCCGGATCTGAGGGACACAGAGAACGTCTCCTCAGTCCCGGTGCTTGTATAATGCTGTTTAATGGTCAGCTCTAGTGGTTCTACAGGCGTCTCATGATTTTCTAAAAAAATTAAAAAATCTCTGATCTGAGTTTGCAGTTGTTTAAATCTATTACATGGTTAATTCTATAAGATTAATCTTATACTGAATATATATTGTATGTGAAGCAAACATTAGATTTTTAAAATATGTATTCTAAACGTTTTCTAAAAAGATGTTTTATAATTTTTTGTTTCTAAGAAAAAAATAGTTTTAAATGTTTTTTAACACAATAATAATAATAATAATAATAATAATAATAAATATAATAAATATATAAACTAATATATATATATATATATATATATATATATATATATATATATATATATATATATTTAAGAAATAAGAATAATAGTATAAAAAGAATTAATTTTAATAAAAAGTTTATTAATTTTTAAAAAAAATTAAATAATTGAAAAAAAGTTATAATAAATGATAAATAATAATACATATGTTTTTAATACATATATTCATTATATAAATATTCAATATTTTTTATTTAATAAATATTTATATTTATGTGTATAATTTAAATTACATCATTTATCAAATTTTTTCCAAAATGACTACTTTTTTATTGCAGCTTTTTTTATCGCACAATTTATTGAAATGTATTAAAATTTCAAAATGAATTGACTAAATTAATGATTAATATATTTAAATATATAAATAATAAATGAAAATGATCTCACAGTCACTCAGAATTTCAAATCAAATGAAATGTTAAATGTAGAGGAAACATTTTAATAACCACAAACATTTTCTTGAACCCAGTCATGAACCAGGTGCATCCAGGATCAGCTTCTGAATCATCCGTGTGAGAGGAAACAGCGTGACTAAGCCTCAGTCAACAGCGTCTTTGTCTTCTGCATCAATCAATTAAAGCAAGCCAAGTTCATTAAAGAGGCGGCAACGGCGTGCCAAGTGTGCCTGAGAGAACGCCGTCCAAATCACAATGACTGACACCTAACTCCTACTTTCTCACTTATTTACTCTCTTCAGACCTCGGCGGCTTCCTAAAATGAGCGAATAAACAAGAGCGACACGTTCTATTATTCTCGCAGCACTTCAGAGTTTCTCTTCTCGCTTGTGTTAATATACGTCAAGAGTACTCGCTGTATGCTTTCAGGAGCTAAAGCAAAGCTTTGGAGAGGCTGAGGCGAACGAAGGCAGGCCGGTGTTTACTGTGGAGCTTCAGAAAGTGGTCTTAAAGAAAGATTAAATTAGTGCTCTAGTGGTGTTAGATGATGGTTGGTGTTTTTGAAGGCTGCATAAAGAAACCTAATCAGCTGTTTCATCAGGAGAATAAGAAATCAAACATCTCCAATATAAACCATCAGGAAAGATTTTAGGTAGAAACTAAAAACCGATAAGCATACGAGGAACCCTGGAGGAACCGTATAGATTAAAGTGATGATTTGACTCCAGTTTGGACCAGTAGCTGTTGTTCAGTCTGGTTGTGACTCTGTTTTAATGGTTCCGCAGCAAATTAACTACGTAAATGTCTTTGTGAGGGCTCAGTGATGACGAAATCATGCTTCATGACCTTATAAGCTTGCACACATGCAGGGTTTCTTGTTAGCTACAAGTACAGGAAGATTCCTGCTCCTCAGCTTGAGCTCCTCTGGTTGGAAAGGTTTGGGCAGCATGAAGCATAAAGTATGTTGAGGGATCAACATGGAGATGATTCATCATCAGCCTACAAACTACTGGTTAAAGAATAAACCAACAGGAACCTAGAGTTATCCTGGTGATGCTGACGGTGGTTCCAGAAACCAGGAAACACTGAGCGTGAGGCAGGAATACACCAGAAACACACAGTCACAATGAGAACCAACCTAGTGTGTCTGTAGAACCAGAGAAAACTGTGTCTATAGAACCAGATTGACCTGTGTCTTCTGGAAGCAGATAGAACTGTATCTGTGGAACCTTACAGAACCATGTCTATGGAAGCAGATAGAACTGTGTCTGTAGAACCAGACAGAACTGTGTCTATAGAAACTTATATAACTGTGTCTATAGAACGTTATAGAACTGTGTCTGTAGAACCAGGCAGAACTGTGTCTATAGAACCTTACAGAACTGTGTCTATAGAACCTTACAGAACTGTGTCTATAGCAGTAGATAGGACTGTGTCTATAGAACCAGATTGGACTGTGTCTATAGAACCTTACAGAACCGTGTCTATGAATACACTAAAACACACACGTTCACACTGAGCAGGAGCTTAGCTTCTTCCACCATTTCTACCAGCTTTCCACCAGCTTGGAACTTAGGAGGAAATGCGAGGAAAACGCAGAACTCCACACAGACAGGACGATGAGTTCCAGCTCCAAGAGTCGGAATAACATTTTTATCTCCATAGCGATAGATATTCTCCATTTCCTTGCTGCAGAATTCCGAGGATTTTTATTCCTTTACATCGAATCTATCCCTCATTGAGAGTTAAAACCTGAGGCCACTGTGAGCTTTAAAAGTAATCTGATTTCTTCCAATTAGCATGCATGAAGAGACAAAGTGTCGTCTAGAACTCGGCCACACGTCGAGCGCGAGAAGAAAAGTGGGTTTTTATGCAGCGTGTTAGAAAACGATGAAAGTGTCAGAGGCTTGATGAATCGCCCGGATCTCCGACTGCTCCGGAGCAACGGATGTTTTTAAAACACGGGAATAACAAAGCCAAGCTAAAGCAGTCTGATTGGAAGAGTGAAAACAAGCCTCTGATTCCCGGCATGTTCCGCAGAGAATGCGGCCATGCCACAGGCAGACATTTTGTTTCTGTGAATAATTTTTTCACCTCAGTGCAGCCGGTTAATGAAATAAATGTAATAAAGGTTGGCGACTGCGTGGTCTGGATGAATCGCAGACGCCAAGGTGTTCAATTAGAGACACAGAAGCTCTTCCGGCTCGATTCAGAGTTACACACACACACACACACACACACACACACACAGAAAAGGAAATCGACGGATTAGATTTCCTGCCAAAAACGGCTGAAAAAGCTGAACTTAAGCCAGACAGAGACGAAGCGGGGGAGATGGAGAGGAAGTAAAGACCCCCTGCTATAAATAGCGCTCAGCTATAGTGAAGGCTCAGGTGTGTCTCCTGGTATCTCATCATAAAGGTCATGATACCAGGTATCTCATCATAAAGGTCATGAGCATCATCGTGTCATATAGTTAATATTTTGATTTGAACATTTCATTGTCTGCATTAGCAATATTTTTCTAGCATCCATATTTGAGAGGTTTGAAAAATTTGAAGATCATCTCATCACAGAAACCTTCATGAGTGATTTGTTCATTTTGAACAAATCCTTAATATGACTCGGGAACAACGAGTCGTCTCTGAGAGAGATTCGTTCATTTTGAACAAATCCTTAATATGACTCGGGAACAACGAGTCGTCTCTGAGAGCGATTCGTTCATTTTCCACGAATCCTTAATATGACTCGGGAACAATGAGTCGTCTCTGAGAGCGAATTCGTTCATTTTGAACAAATCCTTAATATGACTCGGGAACAACGAGTCGTCTCTGAGAGCGATTCGTTCATTTTCCACGTATCCTTAATATGACTCGGGAACAACGAGTCGTTTCAGAGAGCGATTCGTTCATTTTCCACGAATCCTTAATATGAGTCGGGAACAACGAGTCGTCTCTGAGAGCGATTCGTTCATTTTGAACAAATCCTTAATATGACTCGGGAACAACGAGTCGTTTCTGAGAGCGATTCGTTCATTTTGAACAAATCCTTAATATGACTCGGGAACAACGAGTCGTCTCAGAGAGCGATTCGTTCATTTTCCACGAAATCTTAATATGACTCGGGAACAACGAGACGTCTCTGAGAGCGATTCGTTCATTTTCCACGAATCCTTAATATGAGTCGGGAACAACGAGTCGTCTCAGAGAGCGATTCGTTCATTTTCCACGAATCCTTAATATGACTCGGGAACAACGAGTCGTCTCTGAGAGCGATTCGTTCATTTTGAACAAATCCTTAATATGACTCGGGAACAACGAGTCGTCTCTGAGAGCGATTCGTTCATTTTGAACAAATCCTTAATATGACTCGGGAAGCAGAAATTAGTTAATCTCCCGGGTCTTCAGGCCCAAGACGTTCATTTGTTCGTTCATCACTTGAGGACTTTCTGGATCGGTATTTTACAGTCAATAATACTAATGTAATGTTATATAATATTTAGGAATTATCATCAAATTATCAAAAGACAATGAACATTTTCTGAAAAATAAAAAAGTTCTGTTCCTTTCCCTGTTAGTCTGATTTTGGCCTTGGTTGATTTATAGTTTTGTCTTATTCTAAACGTGATCAACGTTTGCGAGAGAAGATGTGTCGAGGTAATTGGCTATTATCACGGAACATTGCAATTATATTCTGCTGAAATGAACAAAATGACTCGAAAAAAGATTTGTTCATTTTGTTGAAAGAGATTCAAAGATCCGAGTCAGTGAAATGATCCGAACTTCCCATCACTACTACTAACACGAGAGGCACTAAGACCCTGAGGCCACACCGTAGCGGCGTACCCCGGCGGGTATCGTATAAAGAGGTAAGATGTGGAGAACATCGTTTGGACGTTGCCTCTGAACGGGTTCTCGACGGGGCGATGCAGCGCCGTGTCATTTTTCACCATCCGCTGGCGTAATGCGAACGCGCCTGTGTAAGCGTGCATTCTGGGAAATGAATGGCAGTCGTGAAATAACCTGTCCAGAGCTCCACAACCATCTGCTGTGATGCTGTCACATGTAATTAACTCTTCTATTCCACCACCTGCCCACACACACACACACACACACACACACACACACACACACACACATACCATGACATGCAACAGCTGCTGCAAATGTATTATGACTCGTATTAACACATTTATATATTTATATCATGTTCCTGTATATTATTACTGTTTCTTCCGCTGTGTTATTTTCTGTACACAACCTGCGAACACACTGAATGCAAGAAAACTTTAATGAGAGGGAAAGTGAGACCAAATCACACACCACATACATCCAGCGAAAAACGACTGAGACGTTAATTACAGAGGTAATGACTTGCTTTTTAAATGATTTCGATGGATTGGACAGCAATTACCAAACAATACAGCGTCTCTGCTGATTCAGCGAATCTAAACATTTTTATTTATTCCATTCCAAACCCTCAAAAAAACCCACTTTGTTTCAGAACACATGCTGGTTTTTCTCTGAGTGAGACCACAGCACTAATGTAATAATAGTTCAGTCAGTTTCTTTCGCCTTAATGCATTTCATAAGTTTATTTAATCAAAAAAATGTAAAAAGGAACAAATGATCTGAAAATACTATCTACTCGAGTATTACTATTAAACTATAAATAAATCTGGGTAATGAAGTAGAGACTGTGTGCTGTTCTGGTCCAGTAACTACACTTCTGCTTCCTCAACCTTTCACTGCATGAGGAACTGAAGCTGCATTAAAGTAAATAAACCTCCAGAAAGCAGCAGAGTATACAATCAGTGTTCATCAGGCTTATTAGAAAGGGGTTTTTTCTGCATCTGTGGAACCAAATAGAACTATGTCTATGGAATCTTATAGAACTGTGTTTGAGGAACCAGACAGAACTGTGTCTATAGAAGCAGGTATGTCTATGGAACCTTATAGAACTGTGTCTATAGAACCTTATAGAACTGTGTCTATAGAACCTTATAGAACTGTGTCTATAGAACCTTATAGAACTGTGTCTATAGAAGCAGGTATGTCTATGGAACCTTATAGAACTGTGTCTATAGAACCTTATAGAACTGTGTCTATAGAACCTTATAGAACTGTGTCTATAGAACCCAGTAGAACTGTGTCTATAGAACCTTATAGAACTGTGTCTATAGAACCTTATAGAACTGTGTCTATAGAATCTTATAGAACTGTGTCTATAGAACCCAGTAGAACTGTGTCTATAGAACCTTATAGAACTGTGTCTATAGAACCTTATAGAACTGTGTCTATAGAACCTTATAGAACTGTGTCTATAAAACCTTATAGAACTGTGTCTATAGAAACCTTATAGAACTGTGTCTATAGAACCTTATAGAACTGTGTCTATAAAACCTTATAGAACTGTGTCTATAGAACCTTATAGAACTGTGTCTATAGAACCTTATAGAACTGTGTCTATAAAACCTTATAGAACTGTGTCTATAGAACCTTATAGAACTGTGTCTATAAAACCTTATAGAACTGTGTCTATAGAACCTTATAAAACTGTGTCTATAGAACCTTATAGAACTGTGTCTATAAAACCTTATAGAACTGTGTCTATAGAACCTTATAGAACTGTGTCTATAGAACCTTATAGAACTGTGTCTATAGAACCCAGTAGAACTGTGTCTATAAAACCTTATAGAACTGTGTCTATAGAACCTTATAGAACTGTGTCTATAGAACCTTATAGAACTGTGTCTATAGAATCTTATAGAACTGTGTCTATAGAACCCAGTAGAACTGTGTCTATAGAACCTTATAGAACTGTGTCTATAGAACCTTATAGAACTGTGTCTATAGAACCTTATAGAACTGTGTCTATAAAACCTTATAGAACTGTGTCTATAGAAACCTTATAGAACTGTGTCTATAGAACCTTATAGAACTGTGTCTATAAAACCTTATAGAACTGTGTCTATAGAACCTTATAGAACTGTGTCTATAGAACCTTATAGAACTGTGTCTATAAAACCTTATAGAACTGTGTCTATAGAACCTTATAGAACTGTGTCTATAAAACCTTATAGAACTGTGTCTATAGAACCTTATAAAACTGTGTCTATAGAACCTTATAGAACTGTGTCTATAAAACCTTATAGAACTGTGTCTATAGAACCTTATAGAACTGTGTCTATAGAACCTTATAGAACTGTGTCTATAGAACCCAGTAGAACTGTGTCTATAAAACCTTATAGAACTGTGTCTATAGAACCTTATAGAACTGTGTCTATAGAACCTTATAGAACTGTGTCTATAAAACCTTATAGAACTGTGTCTATAAAACCTTATAGAACTGTGTCTATAGAACCTTATAGAACTGTGTCTATAAAACCTTATAGAACTGTGTCTATAGAACCTTATAGAACTGTGTCTATAAAACCTTATAGAACTGTGTCTATAGAACCTTATAGAACTGTGTCTATAGAACCTTATAGAACTGTGTCTATAAAACCTTATAGAACTGTGTCTATAGAACCTTATAGAACTGTGTCTATAGAACCCAGTAGAACTGTGTCTATAAAACCTTATAGAACTGTGTCTATAGAACCTTATAGAACTGTGTCTATAGAACCTTATAGAACTGTGTCTATAGAACCCAGTAGAACTGTGTCTATAGAAACCTATAGAACTATATCTTTGGAACCAGACGTAACTGTGTCTATAGAACCAGATAGAAACATGTCTATAGAAACCTATAGAACTATGTCTATAGAACTTTATAGAACTATATCTGTAGAACCGGGTATAACTGAGTCTGGACCCACACAGTGGGCTGTATTTGGATTTTAAGCCCCACATTTGCACTAATCTCCTCTGAACATCGTGGAACGGCGAAGCTGAACGAATCGAGAGAAGACATTTCAGTTCATTGTATTTTATCTGTAGAGAAAAGACTCTTTCTGTCACATGACTTTCCACCTGCTTCAGACACACCCCAGGATTCAACATGAGCTTATAATCGCTCCTGAAGGTCAAACAAGCACACAGAATGTACGAAGAAACGCGAGGACCCTGTGATGGTGACCAGAAGCTCATGACTGGGAATGTTAGGGATTTAGAGTTGGTTCGAATCTTAACAAAGTGTTTTTGAATCATTTTAATTAGAGTCAGAAAAAAGAACTGCTTGTGCAGTTGTGATGAAATACAGCTGACCTCAAGACTCTGACATCACTAAAACCACAAGTTGTGTAGAACTTCTGCTTGTTGATTTTTCTTTTTTTCCGGAGCTTACCTTCATTAATAAACCTTTCACAATCCACTCAAATGTTTTTTATGCAGAAAGGTTCATTTCTGTATTTTGTAAAATTGCCAAACAAATCAGAGCAAACAGAATTTTGGCAACTTAATGAATACGACAGCGCGGAGGACTGACGCGAGCCACGCTCATTGGAAACTAAACAAATTAAACTTTTTTATTTTTTTTCAATAAATAACATCCAGAGGTTAGTCTGCTGCTTTGTGTGTCTCTGTTTTTTCATTCCTTTGGATTTGTTCCCTGGAATTTAATTTTCTTCAGCCTCCTTTAAGCCTCAGAGACACAATTACTGAGCCGCTTCATGTGGAATGGCTGTCAATACATCGTTGTTTCTTTTATTATTTGTCTGGCTATGCAAAAAAAAACAAAAAACAAAACCTTTTTAAAATGATGATAAGTTACGATTGGGAAATCCAGCCATGAAGATCCTGCATCAAATTTCAATAAAGGGCTGATTTATCTGCCGACGACTTGTGTAAGAATTAATTTTGTAGAACAAAAGAGGTCAATACGGTGAATGAAGAGTTCCCACGAGAAGGCGCGGAGTTCGAGAGCTAGCCTAATTTACAAAAAGCTTCAGGTCAAAGGCGTTCCACAACATATTTGAATTAATGTTCCTTAAAGAAGATTAAAAAATGTCGAAGCTGATTTACACTGAACTTAATAAAAGCATCATGATGATGTTTTTTTATTCAAAGCATGACCTGCTACACTCCTGTACACTCTCTGGCCCCGGTTTATTCAAGATTTATGACTTTAAAAACTCCTACAACACTGAAAACAGCTGGCAAAAATATCTGTGCTGACTTACTAACAGGGTTTCTGGAATAGTTTTTGTGTCTTTCTCCTTAATGAATATGTAATTTGTGGTGTTCCTATCTAAGAGATGCAAAATAGAGGGCGGAGTCGATGCAAATATTATGATTCAGCACCTGAAGTGTGATTTACAGGCAGGTAGAAATATGAAGAAACCAACTGAAAACAAGTAAAGTCTCAATAACAAGCACATTTTGTAAAATTGTGAATAATATTAAAGGTTTTATATCAGTATCAGCTACAAGCATTTTTCAAAAACAATGTAAAAGATATTCATTTCTCATTGTTTATCATCAGAATACACACTTTAGGTCTTTATTTTATGTTTATATTTTATAAAAACCTTTTCTGAACAGCTTTTTAAGTCTTTCTTAGTAGATCTGAAGTTAACCCTTCAGTTCAATTCAGGTTTCAGGTGTTCCTCAGGGCTCAATTTTAAGGCCAGTGTAAGATTAAAAATATCTACAATCCCTCTCTGGTTAAAGCTTCATCCACTTTCTCCATTCTCTTGGATTTTTAACATATGGATTTACTTGAAAAATATCAATAGAATGGAATCTGTTGAAAAAAATCTTTATGTTTATATTGTATTTTCTGAACAGCCTCTTAAGTCTTTAATCTATCCAAGTATCAATACAGTGAGGCATGGTGGTGGTAGTGTCATATTAAGAGAATGCTGGGAATGGGAAACTGGTCATAGTTGAAGGTAAGATGGATGGAGACAAAAATAAGATGATTCCAGAAGAAAACCTGGACCAGTCCTCAAGAGACATGAGGCTGGGGGCGGAGCTTAACCTTCCAACAGGACAACAAACCAAACCTACTGAAGCCAAAGAAACAGTGCAGTAATTCATAACCAGTCGAAGCTCAGACCTCAATCTGGTCTAGAATCTGTGACAAGATATAAAAATTGCCGCTGGCTAATAACAGACATCCAGACACACACATTTTCGGCAATTCCAGATGTGCAAAGCTGATAGAGACACATTCCAGATGATTGCAGCTATACTTCTACTATATAGTTCTACCAGTTATTAACTCAAATACTTATGCAACAACAGAAAACAAAAAACAGAAGCATTCTTATCTCTGTCAGAGCTTCACCATTTATTAGAATAAACAACAACAAAACTTTAACATATCGCACCTTGCTGTTTCTAGCCCCGTCCCTTTGCTTGATGGACAGCTAAGATCCTCCTGCTGTTCAGGAAGATTATAAAACTTTCCTAACATTGTTTCCTTTAGCTCTATCAGGAAGAATAAAGAGCCATTTAATGTTGAAAAAAAAGGATGCATTTAGCTTACCTCAGCTTTAATCTTGTTGTCCCCGAAGCACAGATGCTGCAGGTAGGCGGCAGCGTTGGACTGAACTGATGGGAATTGATGCTGCAACATCTGGATGACTTCAGGTAGCTCAGGGTCTCGCCAACCAAATTCCCTACAAAGAGAGAGAGAGAGAGAGAGAGAGAGAGAGAGAGAGAGAGAGAGATATGTTTATAGTGTAACAATTACTTCTACATCTCCTCTTTGTCACCCTAATAGATGCTGGATTCATGAGATTGATTCAAATTGATTGATAAGATTCTATTTACTCCAGAAGCCCATAGAAAATGCACACCAATAAAACCCATGGCTCAGGCACTAAACATGTATATGCAACTGAAAGGCATCAATAATTCATAAATAAAAGAATATCTGCAGAATAAACAAGTTGCGGGATTTTTTCCAACTGTTAACCTCGACTATGAAGCGCAGGAATGGATCGATTGCACCAAAAAACCACAAGGAAGGAAAAGTATAACAAGACTGAAAGAAAAATGTAAAAATTGTAAGCTAATACGGCCAATAAAATAAGTTCTGTTTATTAGTATCACAATAGCATTACAATTATTTATATCACTTGGTGTTAATATGTACATGAAAGGATCGGAGTGAAATATAATAATAAATATCACCAGTCCTGTGAAACTAAAGTAAAAGAGGTGTTCCTCAGGGCTCAGTTTTAGGGCCACTGTAACGTTAAAAAATATCTACAATCCTCCTCTGGTTAAAGCTTCATCCACTTTCTCATTTCTCTTAGATTATTAACATATGAATTTACTAAAAATAATGGCCTTGAAGACAAATTATGCAGAATTTATGATTCTACCTTCTGGCATATTTCATATTTCTGGCATATTTTCATCAATAGCTCTTTCATCTGAATCTCATTAACTAGATCTAAGTTTATACTATACATTATTTTATAACAAATAAAAAAATAAACAGATTAATTTATTGTGTAAACCATGCTGTTGCTTTCTTACAGGTATTTCCTCATAAGTCAGAGGTCTAGATCAATAAAAAGACATAAAAAAAAAAATCAAATGTTTCTGGAGCTGAATTTAGGAATTATTTAATTGAACGTTTAAAATAAATAAATATTTCATTCTTTTTTAAAATTTATATCTCTGGTCTGTCATGTTACGATAAGCTTTAAAATGAAGATTTTCCTGGTAAAAGAGATTTTTCCTGGAATTTAATGAAGATTTTTAATATAAATCAATGGAAATTAAATGGTTAGATTTATTTAAAATAACTAACATCTACACATGGCGTAGTGAGACATTTGAAAGTATTAAAATATTAATGAAGTGAATTGCTTTCATGATTACAAAGAGCCAAAAATTTGGATTTTATCTTTAATATTAATGTTACGATGCTCGTGAGAAGCGGGTTCCCTCACAAAACTCGGCTCTCCATCAGAAAGCAATAATCTGATGAATCTTTTATCAGGTAGAGATAAATATCTGATGGTTTCAGAGGGAAGCAGGAGTTAAACGCAGAACAGCCCGAGTGTTAAAGCCCATATGGTCAGATTCCCCGGGGCAGATAAAGATCAGCCGGCTCTTAAAGTCGAGGATCTGACTCTCTGAAGCCAGCGCCGATCACGCCAAATGAAAATGATCTGATGAAGATAAGGTCTGTGGTTTCTTGGTTAATTAAAGCTAGCATGGATGGAGCAAGGCTCGGAAATTGAATGCCAATCACGACCACGCTAACGCGTGTGTACACCGCGAGGGTGGGGTGCAGCTGCCGAGGGTTTAACAAGCGCTGCTTGTTAAATGACACACTAACAGGACAGAACCGGGACAGCTGGAGAACCGGGGCAGCTGGAGAACTGGGACAGCGTGGAGGTTTCTGTCCTGTTTACAGAAGGAAACGTACAGACACAGCAACACGGTTAGCAGAACATTCAATAACACACACACACACACACACACACAAGCTCTGGAAATTTCCCCACTGTGGGACAAATAAAGGTTTATCTTATCTTATCTCCATCTACCATAAACACACTAGTTAGCTGTATATAAATGCTTGTCTGACTCCCTGCTGGTTAAAGGCTTGTGGGCGGGACAGGGGGCGGGGCTGGTTTTTGTGTATTATGTATATATGCAGATGTTAATCATGGTTCTTCACTCATGATCAGTTTGTGTGTGTGCAGCCATTTATGCAAGGTGTGTATTGGAGCTGTCTGTACACCACATCAGCCATTAACACACACACACACACACACACACACATGTTTTTTTAAACCACACACTTACTGCAGACTTCATTACATTTACTTACACCAGGCCATCTCCTTGTGTGTGTGTGTGTGTGTATGTGCATGTCACTGCCCATAAAGTCCAGAGATGGAGTGCTCACCCTGCACTCATCAATATTTCCAGTAAATAAGCCTCCCTCAGTAAATAAAGACACGTGTTAATTAAATCTGAATAAAATCTGAAAGTGTGTTTTTTCAAATCCATTCCAAGGTCAGAATAAGGGAGGAAGAGAGGACATGTGGATCTCCAGGTCTTAAGAGACCAGTGCTAGGGTGATGGAGTTTCTCTTCAGAAACTGAAGAGTGTGTGTGTGTGTGTGTGTGTGTGTGGCAGAACCCTCAGGCCAGAAACTGCCCCACTGCCAGCTCACATCCTTTTCCTCTTGTCTTCCTTGTCCTCGATTCTCAAAACGAGAAAAAACAGACGTTCAGATTTTCACTTATTCTTATAAAAATTGGCAAAACGAAGACAAACAAAACTCTGAGGTTCTCTGAGTCAGTCTTCTCATGTGGAACCCTAGAAAAATGACAGACTCTGATCATAGAAACTTCAGTCACTAACATTAATTCATCTGCAGACTGTGCCACTTTTTATTTTAAGTCCACAATTTTGTGTGACTTGAACCTGATCGCTCTTTGCTCCTATATTTTGTGAGCCAGTATTAGCCGGTTTTTAGTTTTGCTAACATTGGTCATCAGAAAAATACGAACAATACGTCTGCTTGGTTTTGCTGTGTTGTGTTTATCTTTCTTTGGAGACATCAGTGTTTTTTGTATCATCTGGAGAAATTTGAACAAATTAAAAATTAAAAATCTTATTACACTATTTATAAACGTATTTCTCTTATTACACTATTTATAAATGTATCTTATTACACTATTTATAAATGTATCTTATTACACTATTTATAAATGTATCTTATTACACTATTTATAAACGTATTTCTCTTATTACACTATTTATAAATGTATCTTATTACACTATTTATAAATGTATCTTATTACACTATTTATAAATGTATCTTATTACACTATTTATAAACGTATTTCTCTATTACACTATTTATAAACGTATTTCTCTTATTACACTATTTATAAATGTACTCTTATTACACTATTTATAAATGTATCTTATTACACTATTTATAAATGTATCTTATTACACTATTTATAAATGTATCTTATTACACTATTTATAAACGTATTTCTCTTATTACACTATTTATAAACGTATTTCTCTTATTACACTATTTATAAATGTATCTTATTACACTATTTATAAATGTATCTTATTACACTATTTATAAATGTATCTTATTACACTATTTATAAACGTATTTCTCTATTACACTATTTATACATGTATCTTATTACACTATTTATAAATGTATCTTATTACACTATTTATAAATGTATCTTATTACACTATTTATAAACGTATTTCTCTTATTACACTATTTATAAATGTATCTTATTACACTATTTATAAATGTATCTTATTACACTATTTATAAATGTATCTTATTACACTATTTATAAATGTATCTTATTACACTATTTATAAACGTATTTCTCTTATTACACTATTTATAAACGTATTTCTCTTATTACACTATTTATAAATGTATCTTATTACACTATTTATAAATGTATCTTATTACACTATTTATAAATGTATCTTATTACACTATTTATAAATGTATCTTATTACACTATTTATAAACGTATTTCTCTTATTACACTATTTATAAATGTATCTTATTACACTATTTATAAATGTATCTTATTACACTATTTATAAATGTATCTTATTACACTATTTATAAACGTATTTCTCTTATTACACTATTTATAAACGTATTTCTCTTATTACACTATTTATAAATGTATCTTATTACACTATTTATAAATGTATCTTATTACACTATTTATAAATGTATCTTATTACACTATTTATAAATGTATCTTATTACACTATTTATAAACGTATTTCTCTTATTACACTATTTATAAACGTATTTCTCTTATTACACTATTTATAAATGTATCTTATTACACTATTTATAAATGTATCTTATTACACTATTTATAAACGTATTTCTCTTATTACACTATTTATAAACGTATTTCTCTTATTACACTATTTATAAATGTATCTTATTACACTATTTATAAATGTATCTTATTACACTATTTATAAATGTATCTTATTACACTATTTATAAATGTATCTTATTACACTATTTATAAATGTATCTTATTACACTATTTATAAATGTATCTTATTACACTATTTATAAATGTATCTTATTACACTATTTATAAATGTATCTTATTACACTATTTATAAATGTATCTTATTACACTATTTATAAACGTATTTCTCTTATTACACTATTTATAAATGTATCTTATTACACTATTTATAAATGTATCTTATTACACTATTTATAAATGTATCTTATTACACTATTTATAAATGTATCTTATTACACTATTTATAAACGTATTTCTCTTATTACACTATTTATAAACGTATTTCTCTTATTACACTATTTATAAATGTATCTTATTACACTATTTATAAATGTATCTTATTACACTATTTATAAACGTATTTCTCTTATTACACTATTTATAAACGTATTTCTCTTATTACACTATTTATAAATGTATCTTATTACACTATTTATAAATGTATCTTATTACACTATTTATAAATGTATCTTATTACACTATTTATAAATGTATCTTATTACACTATTTATAAACGTATTTCTCTTATTACACTATTTATAAACGTATTTCTCTTATTACACTATTTATAAATGTATCTTATTACACTATTTATAAATGTATCTTATTACACTATTTATAAACGTATTTCTCTTATTACACTATTTATAAACGTATTTCTCTTATTACACTATTTATAAATGTATCTTATTACACTATTTATAAATGTATCTTATTACACTATTTATAAACGTATTTCTCTTATTACAAAAAAAATGTAAAAGGAGAACACTAGGTTTCTTTTCTTTTTTTCCCCTTTTCAGACTTCATAATACTCTTTAAATCACTAACAATAAGAAAATAGCAGCGAATTACATCCTGTGTCTGGACCTGAATGAGGAGATGAAATATAGGAGAGGAAAGCAGGATGCAGCTGTGGGTACGAGAGTCTGCCCTCTCTGCAATATCTGAGTAATTAGCTGAGTAAACAGAATTCAGCGTTCAGACAACAAGGCTATAAAAACTATAAAAAAAAAACACACACACGCAAACACACGTCTTCATCCGACCCGCAATTACAGCAGCGTTAATCCTGCAGCTAAACATCCGGTCCGGCGTAAACATGACCACAGCACAGCCTCGCAATCTTCTCTCATTTAATACACCGGTAATTATCACAGATTAGACCAGATTCTTATCAGATCAGACTTTTCTGTTGTTGCCTTTGTTTCTGAAACGCACTTCCTCCGCCATGACGGTGTTTTACAAACCCATCCATGACCACGCTCCCCCAATTAAATCATACAACGTTTAAACTGCAGCGCGTTTATTAGCCTGCGATCTTGAATTAACCTCGAAGCACCTTCGTGTTTAATTATGGTGGATAGTGTCACCATTATACTGTTCTAACGCTTGTGTGTAATTTAATTAATCCAGCTGTTGTGAGGAATTAAGCAGATACGTGCACGGGTTAAAGAAGCGCCTTCACGGACGAGTGATGAGAGTAAGATACGGTGGCTGAGAAGGAGAATTCAGACAGAGCGGAAAAGTTCGGTATAGCTTGCAAATGGAATTCTTCCCTCTGATTGGACGAGACATCGATCACTCAGGATATACAGGAAGTCCAGCAGGCTGCAGCAGTAGAAAGTGGATTGGTGTGTGTATGAACGCAGCTCTGCTCTTATAGCGCTCCTTACATCCTTTAATCTGGAATAGTTTGGTCTTCCCAACATTCCTGCGTTCTTCAGGTGTGTTTTTAGAGATCGCAAACTAATCTTTACGCCATGATACGCTATCAGTATATCCAAAATCACGCCGTATGAACCTCCTTCCTCAGAGTAGCGCTGAATAAACTCCATTTTCTTATAAATATAAATATATATGTTTGTTATTTTCTTTAAAAGATTTAAAGTTGCACTCTCAAAAAAAAAAAAACTGGTTTAAAGTGAAGGCAGAACTCCACACATGTACAAGAAATAAAGTTAGATACACAATTTCCTACTTCCTGTATATCTTGAGTGACAGATGTCTCGTCCAATCAGAGGGAAGAATTCCATTCATAAACTACACCGACCTTTTCCACTCGGTCTGATTCTCCTTGTGTTTTCTGATCTGTTATTGTGTTCTGAACTTCTCGGCCACCGTAGGAAGAAGAATGAAGTCCACTAAAAAACAAAGAAGTGAAGAAAACAACACCAACGCTCTGATAAAATATTTTTTTAAGAAATATAAAATAAAAAGGAAGCTGTTGAGGGAAAGAGCGTTTGTAGCTGCTATAACAGAAGCCAGAAGTGCTTCCTGAATGGTTCACAACATTACATCTAAATATAAATGGATAAAACGTCTTTTTTTGTTCAATTTAAAAATTAAGGTCAGATTACTGAAGAGGAATTAAACATGTTGTTGGAGGAAAATAAAAAGAAATAACTTTATTATTTTATTCCTGACACACGGAGCGAGGCATCAGATTCGTCAGGAAGAAGCAGCGGGACAGAAAAAGAGAAAGGAAATGAAATTCCGAGTAGAAAGAGAAGAACACTTAAAAATCCGGAAAAAAATGTAAAGAACCCTTGAAAAAACATTTTTTCATGCCTGAGAAATTTCCACCTTAATAGCACCAGATGATGAAAACCATGTCCTCATTTGTATTCCGAAAAAAAACCCTCTGTTTAAGCTCGGAATGACCTTTCCAGCTGAAAATGAAAAGTTTGCTGCGGATAAAGTTCTTCACTCAACCGCAACGAGATTCCGGCCTGTGTTAATGAACTTGGGACGGAATTGCGAGCTTCCTGAACATCCGCGGAGGCTGGAACACCAACGTAACATTCCGTCTGAGCTCGGCGTCTGATTCTGAGACGTGTCTCTGCTACACGGAGCGCTGGACATCAGAGCAATGCGAGGTGGCAGACGTGAGCTGGACTGTCCTGCTCTCACCTCTGATCCGGATAAAATACCGGCCGGCGGGCCAATCAGGAAAAGACGGGAATAAAGACAGGCAGAAACAGGAGGAACATCAATGCTGATGGAGACGCAGGAGAACACACACATGATACACACAGGAATACACACATGATACACACAGGAACACACACATGATACACACAGGAACACACATTCACACATGAAACAGATTCATTTCAACTGGAGGAGGATTTAGAGCCGAGGGCAAAGAAGATAGAGTTGTACACAGAGTGGATTAATTAACATCACACACACACACAAACACACACACACACACACACACACACACACTTGTACAAACACTAGACATGAAGCAGAATGTTTAACTCAGAGGTTAACTGAAGCAGAATGTGCAACTCAGAGGTGCGGCTTATTAGTGCAGGATTTATATCACAGACACAGTCATACAGACAGAGAGGATTAACACACACACACACACACACACACACACACACACACACACACACACACACTGCTTTGCAATGTATTGTGGGAAAACCTTTATACATACATGAAGCTTGATGCAAAAAAATACTAGAAAACTACATCACTTCTAAACAAAGAAACAAAAACAAACAAAAAAAAAACAATTTTAATATTTAAATATTATTCAGTTTACTACACTTCTTTATTTTTATCTTAACTTCTTTATTAGCCTTTATTAGCATTTTAGCAGCAAGTACCTTTGACAAGCTGTCACAGAAAAAAAGAAAGATCTTTAGGATTCCTTTTTTTTGCTCTGTTAAAATCTACAATTTGAAAAAATGTATGACATTTTTGAAATTTATTAAAAATGTATAAAAATTTATTAATGAATTAATATATAATAGAACATATATAAAAATATATAATGTATAAAATGATCATTTCTCTATCTAAATGTGTTATTTCCAAAAAAACTTAGATGTAATAATCCCCCCCAAAAATAAAAATAAAAAAGTAATTAAAAGATTCTGCCTTGTCTCAGGAAAAATAATCAGCATAATAAATGTTATGTTTCTAACAAACAAATAAATAAAAATAAATGCATTATTTATTTCAGTATAAATAAAACAACGAAATATATAAACATATAAATATGAATAATTCATAGTTTGTTTTTAAGGCATTATTATTATTATTATTATTATTATTATTATTATTATTATTATTATTATTATTATTATTATTATTATCCTCAGCCCCTGGCCTGCAGCAGACTACAGATCTGTGCACTGCGTTCACCATGAAAGAGCTCCTCCAGCTCGTGTCTATTAATAAACTTCCCTCTGTTAGAGATCTCGAATCAAACCTCGACACATTCCACAGCCATCAAGAGCAGATCCAGATCCGACTCTGACTCCAGCTTCAGCTCCGGGTTCAGCTCCGGTTATCTCCGCTCCAAACCCGTATCATCATTAAGAAGCAGCCGAGCTGAAAATAGCTGCAGCTGATACATTTCCATACGCGGGGGAAGAGGCGGATACCAGCTCCCATGGGAACTGCATCCCGATTAGATAAAAGAAAAAAAAATCTTCAGAGTGACTGTTACATAGACACATAGAAACCTGATCAACACACACACACACACACACACACACACACACACACACACACACACACACACAAGCTCTTCATCTACCATAAACACACTAGTTAGTTGTATATAAATGCTTGTTTGACTCCCTGCTGGTTAAAGGCTTGTGGGCGGGACAAGGGGCAGGGCCAATTTGTATGTATTATTTATTGCAGATTTTAATCAGGGTTCTTTGCTCATGATCAGTTTGTGTGTGTGAAGCAATTTACATGAGGTGTGTATCAATCTAACACACAAAGACACACAGATATTACATCAGAAAATAATTAGTGCATGTGTGTGTGTGTGTGTGTGTGTGTGTTAGGTTGAGTTTAATAATTACCATAAATACAGTTCACTACTAATAGTTAAGATTTTTTAATTAACACAATCTATGATTTCCTGTTTTATTACCAATAACGTGAAAATATCAAAGCACAAAAGAACAAAAGTTTGGATCGACGTGATCACATGACAAGCCTCTTTTAGTGTGTCTCTTGTGGGCGTGGCCTGCTCTCCATTGTAAAACACTATAAAACTAATTTAAATTATATAACTCACACATGCCAGTGTGTTTGATTCTCACACTACGTGCTCGGCTTCTCAACTTCTCATGCTAGCTTCATTCTCAGATTAGATTAGCAAAGCGAGCTAACTGTACCGGATACATACGCTCACGTGCGCACGGAGAAACCTGCGAGCGGCGCTACGTCCTTCCGAGCTTTATTTCTCTATAAATGTTTCATGACAGGCTGTAAATAACAAGAGAAGATGAAAAAGAAGTTCCAAAAGGTAAAAGGGAACTTACTGCAGTGAGAGCGAGGAACGGATGAAACGCCAGGCCACACGTGTCATGCTCTAGGACCGGGCCAAGACCGATCGGGTCGCGGGTTTGTGGGTTAAAGCAAGAAAATAAACAAACATAGAAGACGGAGTGATGCTGACAAACAAGTTGTTAGTGAGTGAACATGAGGACATTGCTGGAAAATATTTCACTGCAGATTTTCCACCTTCGCTGTTCCTTTTTTTTAAATTATAAATGGGTGTGTGTGCAAACAGCAAATAAATAAATAAATAAATAAATAAATAAGTCTACAGCGAGAAAAATAGAAGTTAGGTGTTTCTCGGTCAGTGGGTTACACAGTGCTACATACTGAACACAACATGAGTCACATGCTATCAGTAGATCTCACACACACACACACACATACACACACACACGTCTGGTAAAGAGCCACAGGCTGATGATGTCACGCTACCATGTAAACACTGGTGATTTGTGAAGCTGTTGGCTGTTGCACCTCTCGCTCTCGCTCTACTCAGGCTGATTTGTTGTACTACAAAAAGAAGCTGAAACAGATGCTCTCTCTCACAGAAAGAGAGAGAGAGAGAGAGAGAGAAAGAGATAGAGAGATAGAGAGACAGAGAGAGAGGGAGAGAGAGAGAGGGAGAGAGACTGAGAGAGCGAGAGAGAGAGACAGAGAGAGAGAGAGAGAAAGAGAGAGAGAAACAGCCAGACAGAGAGAGACAGAGAGAGAGGGAGAGAGAGAGAGAGAGAGAGAGAGAGAGATGAGAGAGAAATTCAAGTGATGGAGGGATAATTGACAAGGACGAGAAAGAAAGGAGAGATGTATGAGAGAGAAATAGTAGAGAAGACTCAAATTCTCACGTGGAACTTGCAGAACATCAACATGATCAACTACTATTATTATTCCTGATAATTACTGAATCGTAACAATAATACTTATCTTGCTGCTACTGCACATTACAATTTACTACATTGTTATTACTAATTATACTCACACTATTCCTGTTACTATTAATGCTTACGCTGTTACTGTTACTGCTGTTACTCCTACTGTTACTAACACTATAATTATTACTTATGCTGTTTCTGTAGTACTATTCCTACTACTAATAATAACGTTACTACTACTGTCAGGAACCGCTGTACAGTTCCCTGCCAGGCCTGGAGGGGGTGCTGGCAGGTGACTCTGTCGAGCCTGCTTTATCATGTGTATTTTGTGCCACGCCCTTCCTATTGTTCTCGTTCCCGCTATTTCACCTGTTCCCTATTAGCCTTAGTGTTTAGCCCTATATATAGAGATCCTTTTGTACCTGTCCTTGTCGGCTATTGTTCAATTTTTCTTGTTTTGTATGTTAGGTTTTGTTTTATTAGTGTCATATCTAGTGTTTAGGTTAGTTTTCCCCATGTCTCGTGTTTATGTTAATAAAGCAGCACTTCGCTGAATCCCGCGTATGGGTCTGTTTTCCATGGCGGAGGTTTTCCACCCGGAGGTCCGGGTTCGAGCGCTGCATAGGGTGGGTGCGCCCGGACGTTACAACTACTTATAATAATTATTAATACTACTAATAATACTCACTACTATTAATAATACTTATCCTGCTACTACTATTACTGCTATTGTTAATACATATACTAATACTATTAGTAATATTAGAAATATTACTGTTACTGATGCTACTTCTTTCACTGTTACTAATGCCCTTTATTTATTTAACACCTTCACAGTGTGAAGTTAAACAAGAACTCAACACCAACACCACTGACAGTCACGCCTTCTCCTTCAACACCACCACCACCTCCACCAACACCACTGACAGTGACACCTTCTCCTCCAACACCACAGACACCACCACCAACACTGACAGTGATGCCTTCTCCTCCAACACCACCACCACCACAACCACAACCACCACCACCATCACTAACACCATCACCACCACAATCACAACCAAGTTGACTGATTCTTATTGTTAATTTCTCTCCTTGAAATCCCTGTAATTTAGAACTCAGACAGGAAGGAAGCTAGTGAAGAAAAACAGACATTTGACCATGATGTGACCTTGACCCTGACTGGATCAATTCCTGCTGGTTGCAATCATGATGATCCTGAATATATGATGTATGATGTATATGGTGTATGGTGTATATGGTGTATATGGTGTATGATGTATATGGTGTATATGGTGTATGACGTATATGGTGTACATGGTGTATGATGTATACGGTGTATACGGTGTATGATGTATATGGTGTATACGGTGTATGATGTATGATGTATATGGTATATATGGTGTATGATGTATATGGTGTATGATGTATATGGTGTATACGGTGTATGATGTATATGGTGTATACAGTGTATGATGTATATGGTGTATGATGTATATGGTGTATATGGTGTATGATGTATATGGTGTATATGGTGTATGATGTATATGGTGTATATGGTGTATGATGTATATGGTGTATACGGTGTATGATGTATATGGTATATGATGTATATGGTGTATATGGTGTATGATGTATATGGTGTATATGGTGTATGATGTATATGGTGTATATGATGTATGATGTATATGGTGTATACGGTGTATATGGTGTATACGGTGTATGATGTATATGGTGTATATGGTGTATGATGTTTTTGGTGTATACGGTGTATGATGTATGATGTATATGGTGTATGATGTATATGGTGTATGATGCATATGGTGTATATGGTGTATGATGTATATGGTGTATGATGTATATGGTGTATATGGTGTATGATGTATATGGTGTATGATATATATGGTGTATATGGTGTATGATGTATGATGTATATGGTGTATATGGTGTATGATGTATATGGTGTATGATGTTTTTGGTGTACATGGTGTATGATGTATACGGTGTATACAGTGTATGTGGTGTATACGGTGTATGATGTATATGGTGTATACGGTGTATGATGTATGATGTATATGGTGTATGATGTATATGGTGTATATGGTGTATGATGTATACGGTGTATACAGTGTATATGGTGTATACGGTGTATGATGTATATGGTGTATACGGTGTATGATGTATGGTGTATATGGTGTATGATGTATATGGTGTATATGGTGTATGATGTATATGGTGTATACAGTGTATATGGTGTATACGGTGTATGATGTATATGGTGTATACGGTGTATGATGTATATGGTATATGATGTATATGGTGTATATGGTGTATGATGTATATGGTGTATGATGTATATGGTGTATACGGTGTATATGGTGTATACGGTGTATGATGTATGTGGTGTATACGGTGTATGATGTATATGGTGTATGATGTATATGGTGTATATGGTATATGATGTTTTTGGTGTATACGGTGTATGATGTATGATGTATATGGTGTATGATGTATATGGTGTATATGGTGTATGATGTATATGGTGTATACGGTGTATGATGTATATGGTGTATATGGTGTATGATGTATATGGTGTATGATGTATATGGTGTATACGGTGTATGATGTATATGGTGTATATGGTGTATGATGTATATGGTGTATATGGTGTATGATGTATGATGTATATGGTGTATATGGTGTATGATGTATATGGAATATGATGTATATGGTGTATACGGTGTTTGATGTATATGGTGTATGATGTATATGGTGTATATGGTGTATGATGTTTTTGGTGTATACGGTGTATGATGTATATGGTATATACGGTGTATGATGTATATGGTGTATGATGTATATGGTATATACGGTGTATGATGTATATGGTGTATGATGTATATGGTGTATATGGTGTATGATGTATATGGTGTATACGGTGTTTGATGTATAATGTATACGGTGTATATGGTGTATACGGTGTATACAGTATATGATGTATATGTTGTATATGGTGTATGATGTATACGGTGTATGGTGTATATGGTGTATGATGTATATGGTATATCTGATGTATACTGTGTATGGTGTATGATGTATATGGTATATGATGTATATGGTATATGGTGTATGATGTATATGGTGTATACGGTGTATTTGGTGTATACGGTGTATGATGTATATGGTGTATACGGTGTATGATGTATATGGTGTATGATGTATATGGTGTATATGGTATATGATGTTTTTGGTGTATACGGTGTATGATGTATGATGTATATGGTGTATGATGTATATGGTGTATATGGTGTATGATGTATATGGTGTATATGGTGTATGATGTATGATGTATATGGTGTATATGGTGTATGATGTATATGGAATATGATGTATATGGTGTATACGGTGTATGATGTATATGGTGTATATGGTGTATTATGTTTTTGGTGCATACGGTGTATGATGTTTTTGGTGTATACAGTGTATGATGTATGATGTATATGGTGTATGATGTATATGGTGTATATGGTATATGATGTATATGGTGTATATGGTGTATGATGTATATGGAATATGATGTATATGGTGTATACGGTGTTTGATGTATATGGTGTATGATGTATATGGTGTATATGGTGTATGATGTTTTTGGTGTATACGGTGTATGATGTATATGGTATATACGGTGTATGATGTATATGGTGTATGATGTATATGGTATATACGGTGTATGATGTATATGGTGTATGATGTATATGGTGTATATGGTGTATGATGTATATGGTGTATACGGTGTTTGATGTATAATGTATACGGTGTATATGGTGTATACGGTGTATACAGTATATGATGTATATGTTGTATATGGTGTATGATGTATACGGTGTATGGTGTATATGGTGTATGATGTATATGGTATATCTGATGTATACTGTGTATGGTGTATGATGTATATGGTATATGATGTATATGGTATATGGTGTATGATGTATATGGTGTATACGGTGTATTTGGTGTATACGGTGTATGATGTATATGGTGTATACGGTGTATGATGTATATGGTGTATGATGTATATGGTGTATATGGTATATGATGTTTTTGGTGTATACGGTGTATGATGTATGATGTATATGGTGTATGATGTATATGGTGTATATGGTGTATGATGTATATGGTGTATATGGTGTATGATGTATGATGTATATGGTGTATATGGTGTATGATGTATATGGAATATGATGTATATGGTGTATACGGTGTATGATGTATATGGTGTATATGGTGTATTATGTTTTTGGTGCATACGGTGTATGATGTTTTTGGTGTATACAGTGTATGATGTATGATGTATATGGTGTATGATGTATATGGTGTATATGGTATATGATGTATATGGTGTATATGGTGTAGGATGTATATGGTGTATATGATGTATGACGTATGATGTATATGGTGTATATGGTGTATATGGTGTATGATGTATATGGTGTATATGGTATATGATGTATATGGTGTATATGGTGTATGATGTATATGGTGTATATGGTGTATGATGTTTTTGGTGTATACGGTGTATGATGTATATGGTATATACGGTGTATGATGTATATGGTGTATGATGTATATGGTGTATATGGTGTATGATGTTTTTGGTGTATACGGTGTATGATGTATATGGTATATATGGTGTATGATGTATATGGTGTATACGGTGTTTGATGTATAATGTATACGGTGTATATGGTGTATACGGTGTATACAGTATATGATGTATATGTTGTATATGGTGTATGATGTATACGGTGTATGATGTATATGGTGTATATGGTGTATGATGTATATGGTATATCTGATGTATACTGTTTATGGTGTATGATGTATATGGTATATATGGTGTTTGATGTACAATGTATACGGTGTATACAGTGTATGATGTATATGATCTATATGGTGTATACGGTGTATGATGTATATGGTGTATACAGTGTATGATGTGTGATGTATGTGGTGTATGATGTATATGATGTATCAGTGGCGGACCGTGCATTTCACACCTAGGCCTTCAGTAGTGCTCCGTCTGAATCAACCCGCCCCTCAAAAAACTATTTATGGTTATAAAAACCATCTTAATATGCAGAAATACAGTCTAAAGAGCCGTTGCATCGCAGATAGATAACTTCTGTAGCCACAATAAATGCCTTTATTGAATAGACAAACCAGGGGTGAACAAGTCTCCTCCTACTGCAGCTACAGCCGCGACACACATAAAAAACATCAATAATAACCTCATAAACTTGCAATATTATTTAGGAAAATCGCAACGTTTTACTCACCAAAAATTCGTATTATTTGTAAACAAAATCCATCCTCCTCTCTTTCCTCAAAAACAGTTCAATTACTCTGTTGTACAGATTATCCGTGCGCATCAGTTCCATCACGATCCTATCCAATCAACGGGTCTGAATACGGTGACGTTGCCGTATGCCTGCTAGAGGGCCCTAGTGAAACCAACTCAAAATCTCATTGGTTGAAGCAAAAGTTTCATCGACATTTATTTTGTGTTAGAGGGCCTGCAGAATGGATTGTGAAGGCCTCCGGGCAGACTTCTTTGACTTTGACCCTGCCTGGCAACAAATGATGGCTGAAATGTGATTGGTTAAAAGCTTTAATACGAAAATACATGTCTGAAAGCAGCACAACCATCGGAAAAGCTATGAAAGGAAGCTGACAGACCATTTGCAATTATTTAATAAGTATTCATGGACAAAATATAATTACCATCAGTTTGTGATTCAGATATTTTTTTAGGCCAGCAGAGAAGGCCTTGCAGGCCCTGACGGTCCGCCACTGTGATGTATATGATGTATATGGTGTATACGGTGTATGATGTTTGATGTATATGGTGTATGATGTTTTTGGTGTATACGGTGTATGATGTATATGATGTATATGGAGTATGATGTATATGGTGTATACGGTGTATGATGTATGATGTATATGGTGTATACGGTGTATGATGTATATGGTGTATACGGTGTATAATGTATATGGTGTATGATGTATATGGTGTATGATGTTTTTGGTGTATACGGTGTATGATGTATGATGTATATGGTGTATATGGTGTATGATGTATATGGTGTATGATGTATATGGTGAAATTTGGTATATGATGTATATGGTATATACGGTGTATGATGTACATGGTGTATGATGTATATGGTGTATATGGTATATGATGTATATGGTGTATACAGTGTTTGATGTATAATGTATACAGTGTATATGGTGTATACGGTGTATACGGTATATGATGTATATGGTGTATATGGTGTATGATGTATATGGTGTATGATGTATATGGTATATCTGATGTATACTGTATATGGTGTATGATGTATAAGGTATATGATGTATATGCTGTATACAATGTTTGATGTATAATGTATACGGTGTATATGGTGTATGATGTATATGGTGTATGTGATGTATACGGTGTATGATGTATATGGTGTATGATGTTTTTGGTGTATACGGTGTATGATGTATATGGTGTATGATGTATATGATGTATATGGAGTATGATGTATATGATGTATATGGTGTATGATGTATATGGTGTATACGGTGTATGATGTATATGGTGCATGATGTATATGGTGTATATGGTGTATGATGTTTTTGGTGTATACGGTGTATGATGTATGATGTATATGGTATATACGGTGTATGATGTACATGGTGTATGATGTATATGGTGTATACGGTGTATGATGTATATGGTGTATGATGTATATGGTGTATATGGTGTATGATGTATACGGTGTAGGATGTACATGGTGTATGATGTATATGGTGTATGATGTATATGGTGTATACGGTGTATGATGTATACGGTGTAGGATGTACATGGTGTATGATGTATATGGTGTATGATGTATATGGTGTATACGGTGTATGATGTATACGGTGTAGGATGTACATGGTGTATGATGTATATGATGTATACGGTGTATGATGTATATGATGTATATGGTGTATGATGTATATGGTGTATACGGTGTATGATGTATACGGTGTAGGATGTATATGGTGTATGCGGTGTATGATGTATGCGGTGTATGATGTATATGGTGTATGATGTATATGATGTATATGGTGTATACGGTGTATGATGTATATGGTGTATGATGTAAATGGTGTATGATGTATATGGTGTATATGGTGTATGATGTATATGGTGTATACGGTGTATGATGTATGATGTATGCGGTGTATGATGTATATGGTGTATGATGTATATGATATATATGGTGTATACGGTGTATGATGTATATGGTGTATGATGTATATGGTGTATGATGTAAATGGTGTATACAGTGTATGATGTATATGGTGTATGATGTATATGGTGTATACGGTGTATGATGTATAATGTATATGGTGTATGATGTATGATGTATATGGTGTATGATGTATATGGTGTATGATGTATATGGTGTATGATGTATGATGTATATGGTGTATGATGTATATGGTGTATACGGTGTATGATGTATGATGTATATGGTGTATACGGTGTATGATGTATATGGTGTATACGGTGTATGATGTATACGGTGTATGATGTATATGGTGTATGATGTTTTTGGTGTATACGCCGTATGATGTATGATGAATATGGTGTATATGGTGGATGATGTATATGATGTATGGCCAATAATACCAATAAAAAAGTGTGGCTTATTTACTGGTTTTGATCCAGATCTCTGAGGATATAAACAAAAAGCAGAGCTCTTTTTAAGTCTTCTTAAAACTTCTACTGAGTCTTATAGAGCTATTGTTCCAGAATCACACACCACACACACACACACACACACACACACACACACACACACAGAAAGAGAGAGAGAGAGAGAGAGAGAGAGAGAGAGAGAGAGAGAGAGAGAGAGAGAGAGAGAGAGAAAACAGCAATACTGCTGAGTCTTTTCGCGATATTGTGCACCAAAGTACAGAATATAATCTCCATTCACATGCAAGAAGATCAACTAAAAACCCGACTCTCTTCACTTCCTGCACTTGCTTCTTCCTCTCCATTCTCTACAACATTAAGGCTCTCATTGTTCATATAAACTGGGTCCCTGAATGAAAGAAAAGGGGTTGAAATAAGCTGAAGTGAGAAAAAATCCCAAGTCACATTCATAAAAAAAAAAAACACCCAAAAGAACCGAGCTCTTATTAAACTTCAATACACACTGCCACATGCTTATTGATCATGAATTCTGGATTGTGATTGGTCAGAAGGTGTTGATTATTAGTATACATGTATTATAATACATTATGGTTTCTATAGCAACAGCTTGTTAGTAAATGTGTGTAGTAGAGGAGATTTTTTAATTTAACTCCTCATTAATGGAAGGAGTCTCCAGTGCCAGCGCTATACATGACTGTTCATGCTGTGGCTGGTCTAGTGTAACAATAAATGGATAAAAATATGAAGTGGTGTCTATAATAAATAAATTAGCTGATCACTGCTAAGATTGAAATAAATCGACTGACTGACAAGTGAAAAAATGAAAAATGAAACACAAAAAAATTCAGTGAGTTGAATGAAGAATCAAATGAATTAGACTCACAATTCATCTAAAAGAATCAAATGGGCTATGTGATTCAGGTCCCTTAGGATGTGTGATAGTAGAAAATGCTTAAAAAAAGAAAGCTGCTAACACACGGTTGTGTTACATCTGGGCAGGAAGTGTGTGTAGTAATGCTTATTTTTTTTTGTACTTATACATCAGATAAAAAAGAAGTGAACATCAAAGTGGCATGAATTTGGGTCAAAATGGTGTGTTAGAGTCATCAATCCCAGCTAGCACGACCGCTTAATGGCATCTTCACTCCGCAGCACCGTGATTTCGGCTCTTAGCCGGCCAAATTGCTGTTATTTGATGTTTATGCAGCGATTGAAAATGCTAAAAAACCGTCGCACAACCCGAACCCGTGTTTTTTCCCTCGCTTTTCTGGCTTTGCGTATTCCTCTGTGTGTGATGCCTCGGTGCTCGGCTGTACCTGACAGCTCCCAATTATATTTTCATGGTTTTCTGAGTGTTCCTCAGGGACGCCTCGTGGCTCCACTCGGCTTGTCCTCTCTCCCCGAGACATTTCACACTCGGCGTCTGGTCACGGCGTGATCACTCCTCTCCTCCTCTCCTCTTCTCTCATCTCTTCTGCTCTGCATCGCTTTCTCACAATCTATTGCCTGTGTAGTGTTAAATGTAGTAAAGCAGACACAGTCTGTGATGATGAACTTGGAATATTTTCAGGGATCGTCTCACCTGAAGAGGCGTGATCGATATTATAATTTCCTTTTAGTTCCTCAGCAGCAGGAGCAGTAGCCAGACTCGAGCGGAGAGACGTTTTTTGCTTCTGTATTTAAATCGTTATATAAACAGAATTCTGTAAAGACACGTTTAATTCTGACGCAGATTTCTGTCCACACACAGACAGCTTTCAGCACTGACCCGTCTGTTTGTCTGTACTGACGCATCTGTCTGTCTGTACTGTCCTGTCTATCTGTCATTACTGACCTGTCTGTCTGTACTGACCCACCTGTCTGTCTGTACTGACCTGTCTGTCTGTCAGTCAGTACTGATCTGTCTGTACTGACCCATCAGTCTGCACTGACTCATCTGTCTGTCTGTACTGACACATCTGTCTGTCTGTACTGTCCTGTCTATCTGTCATTACTGACCTGTCAGTCTCTACTGACCCGTCTGTCTGTTTGTCAGTCTGTACTGACACATCTGTCTGTCAGTACTGACCTGCATGTCTGTCTGTACTGACCATCTGTACTGACCCGCCTGTCTGTCTGTACTGACCTGTCTGTTTGTCAGTACTGATCTGTCTGTCTGTATTGACCCACCTGTCTATACTGACTCATCTTTCTGTCTGTACTGACCCCCTTGTCAGTCTGTCTGTATTAACCCATCTGTCTGTCTGTACCAACCCGTCTGTCTGTCTGTACTGACCTGCCTGCCTGTCTGTACTAACCCATCTGTATGTCTGTAGTGACCTGTAGTGACCTGCCTGCCTGTCTGTACTGACCAATCTGTCTGTACTGACTCATCTGTTTGATGTACTGACCCACCTGTCTGTCTGTACTGACCTGCCTGCCTGTCTATATTGACCAATCTGTCTGTCTGTACTGATTTATCTGTCTGTCTGTACTGACCTAACTATCTGTCTGTACTGGCCTGCCTGCCTGTCTGTACTGACCCGTCTGTCTGCCAGTACTGACCTGCCTGTCTGTCTGTACTGACTCGTCTGTCTGTCTGTACTGACCCACCTGTCTGTCTGTACTGACTTGTGTGTCTGTCTGTAATGGCTCTTCTGTCTGTCTGTACTGACCCGCCTGTCTGTCTGTACTGACTCGTGTGTCTGTCTGTAATGGCCCGTCTGTCTGTACTTACCTGCCTGTCTGTACTGACCAGTTTGTCTGTAATGACCCATCTGTCTGTACCCAACCATTTGTCTGTCAGTACTGACCTGTCTGTCTGTCTGCTCTCTGAAACAGCTCCCTGAAACAGGAAACACACACAATGTGCCAAAGAAAGTGACGAAGAAAAATGCAAAAAAAGCGAGTTAAAAGTCTTGTTAAAGAGCAAATATAATTTAATGATTAATATACAGTACTTACAATAATAAATCAAACCCAGAGGGCTAGTTCAATGCTAGCTGATATGCGCTAGGGCTGAACTGCATTGTTATAGTTACTGTGTCACATGACACAAGCTGTTTTTATATAAACTTACAGTGTGACGGAGTTAAACCCCGAGCCACTTCATGAAGACTCTTTAAGTGTGTAGAGCCCCAATATTTTTTTTCCTTTTTTTTGGTGCTAAAGCGAGCAGCAATTTAGACCTCAGATGGTGTTATTGATGACCTGAGACTGAATTAAAGTGTGTTAGTGGAGGTGGTGTGAGAAGGTAATACGCCAAAGTGAGGGCGAGAACGCTCTTCAGCTCTGAATCACACACTGAGTCAATAACCATCAGGCCTAAGTGCGTTATCACTGACCAAATGATGTTAGTGTATACGCTCTGTGTGTGTGTGTGTGTGTGTGTGTGTGTGTGTGTGTATGTATGTGTGTGTGTGTGTTAAAGTAATACAGAATGTTAGCATTAGTATCTCTGTAGCGAGAGGTTTTTTTGGTCATAAATAAAAAAAAGAAAAAGAAACTGAGCTCTGGTAGATAAAGATGTTGGTTTAAGACAAAAAAAATAAACAAATAAATAAAATAAAATAAAATATAATTTAATTTAAATAAATTATATTAATTTAAATAAATAAATAAATAAATTAGAATGAATGAATAAATAAACAAACAAATAAATAAAATAATAATTAATGTTTAAACTGTCCTCTAATTGTTTATATCCTCTCATTTTTACACTGCATCTCACTGCATACTTTTTTATCTTTTAAAGTTACATTAAAGATCTTGCTCAGGTTCTAGCAGCTATAAATGGTCCTTCCCTCACCAACCTCACTTTAATCCCTCAACTAAAGCTGCTAAAATAAAAACGCAGCTTGTTTCAGCCTCTGACTCCTACACAGCGTTGACACTGGAGACTCCTTTCCTCTATGCTGCACTGAGTAAATAAACATATTCCAAACACACAAAAAAAAAAAAATTAAATCTTTTTACATGTCCTCGACTTCCTGTGCAAGTCTATGTGAATGAGCTGTTGCCATAGAAACCATGACGTCCTAAGCTAAAAGTGTGATTGGGAGCCGCACTACTGTCAGAGCTGCTGTTACAGAGAATGAATCAACATCTTCTGTGGTCTCAACACAATCAGAGGACAAACTGACAGCACTGACAGCATTTTCATACCATTACTCATCACACACACGGAATAAAAAGCATGACTCATTCCCATGTACGAGGCTTCCTCCTGCAGAAGGTTTACGAGTCAGCGCAGGTTTTAAAGACCCAGAGAGTCAGCGACAGAGCAGACAGAAATCTCTTCACTCCATAAACACACACGTTTCAGTTTAAAAACAAATCTTCGCTCTATTCCAGGATGAAGCGGCTTTATTTACGCTCCGACGAGGGAAATGTGTCATTCGAATGAACACAAAGAATTAAATAAAGCGCAGGAGGAGATCAGGCTGGACCTGTGTACGGTTAACGCTCAACTCATCCAACAAAACACACAGCTGACACAAAGACCCGGGAAACTGAGACGACAAAAAAAAAAAAAAACACAAAAAGCCGAGGAGTGAAGGTGGAGGTGACGAGCGTCTCACCGGCTGGAGAAATCAGGCTCCGGCTCTCAGATTAATCCCATTAGATGTTGGTAAACAGCAGCTCTCTCACAATCAGGCCTCAAACTGCTCCATTTGCATGTTCAAGACGCAATCAACACTCTTGTGTTACTGTGTTGTTGTGTGTGTGATTAGGGGCACGGGGATGCGCTTAAAGAGGCGACTCGCACAACAAAAAGAGCTCCAGATGGTGCTGTCTGTTTGAGCTGATGCTCTGTTCAACTGTGTGGCTGAAGCTCTGATTTCCCATTTGACAAAAACAACATCAACAACAACAGCATCATTATAAACAACAACAACAACAACAACAAGAGCAACAAGAACATCAACAACAACAACAAAAACAACAACAACAACATCTTCATCAACAACAACAACATTAGCAACATCAACGACAACAACAACGACAACAGCAACAACAATATCAACAAAAACAACAACAACAGCATCATCATAAACAACAACAACAACAGCAACAGGAACATCAACATCAACAACAACAACAACAACAACAGCAACAGCAACAGGAACATCAACATCAACATCAACAACAACAACAACAACAACAACAACAACAACAACAGCAACAGCAACAGCATCTTCATCAACAAAAACAACAACAACAGCAACAGGAACATCAACAACAACAGCATCTTCATCAACAACACCAAGAGCAACATCAACATTAGCAACAATGACAACAGCAACAACAATATCAACAAAAACAACAATAGCAACAGTAACAACAACAAAAGCAACATCAACATCAACAGTAACAACAACAACAATAACAGTAACCACAACCAAATCAGCAAAAACAACAACAACCACAACAACAACATCAGTAACAACAAAAACAACAACATCAGTAACAACACCTTCACATTCACAGTTATGTGCTCTTTTTGTGTTTGTTCTTAAAGGCGCTGCAGCGACACAGAACAGGAAATCATTCAAATCTTGATGTCAAAATAAACGTCAACAACATATCACAGGATTTTTTAATACAACATCACGGTTGTATGTATAGACTCTCCTACATCGTTAACGCTCACAAAACATTCACACTGTGGACAATTAAACACTCAGTGTGCTGCTATTACAAGAAACTAATCAACAATCAATCAAAAGTGATTGATCATTTTCCAATAACAGCAGGTCCTTGAGTGTTTCAGTTCTCTCACACCACAGCTAGCGTCACAGCTAAGAGACTCCTAAGAGCCTACAAAGTGTGTCTTTGGTCCTAGAAGAGAAATCCACAAAGGACAGGGAGAATTCACAAACTTCACACACAGGACGGAGCCTGGAACCTACCCCCCAAACCTGGAGGAGGTGTGAGGCGAACATGCTAAGCGCTAAGCCACTGTGTCCCCTGAGGAAAAAAAAGCCGACCTGCTCTTAGCAATTCACAAACACGCTGTAAAAGTTTACACACCCGCTGAAGGAGGCTGTGGTTGTGGTTTTATAGTCGTTTGAGTAGAAGAGGAAAGCTGCTGTATAAATGAAACTGCCCTGAAGTTCTGCACTGAAGGATAATAAACGTGTTCTAGCTTTTCTTTTCTTTTAATATAATCACATTTTCTTCCTTTTCTATTCTCAGGCCATTTCCAATCCTTAAAGAGTCTGCTAATGGCTGTGTGGAGGTGCGCCGTGGTCCACCTCACGGAATAGGTCACCATCTGAATGCAGATGTGAATGCAGATGTGATGTGATGTAATGTGATGTAAATACAGATGTGCTGTGATGTAATGGGATGTGAATGCAGATGTGATGTGATGTGAATGCAGATGTGATGTTATGTGATGTGAATGCAGATGTGATACTGTATGTGATGTGATGTGACTCCAGATGTGAATGCAGATGTGATGTGATGTGATGTGAATGCAGATGAGATGTGATGTGAATGCACATGTGATGTGATGCAATGTGATGTGATGTAATGTGATGTTAATGTAGATGTAATGTGAATGCAGATGTGAATTCAGATGTGATGTGAATGCAGATGGGATGTGAATGCAGATGTGATGTGAATCCAGATGTGATGTGATGTGAATGCAAATGTGAATGCAGATGAGATGTGATGTGAATGCACATGTGATGTGATGTAATGTGATGTGAATGCAGATGTGATGTTAATGTAGATGTGATGTGAATGCAGATGTGAATTCAGATGTGATGTGAATGTAGATGGGATGTGAATGCAGATGTGATGTGAATCCAGATGTGATGTGAATGCAGATGTGAATTCAGATGTGATGTGATGTAATGTGATGTGAATGCAGATGTGATGTAATGTTATGTGAATCCAGATGTGAATGCAGATGTAATGTGATGTGAATGCAGATGTGATGTGATGTAATGTGAATCCAGATGCGAATGCAGATGTGAATGAAGATGTGATGTGGTGTGATGTGAATGCAGATGTGAATGCAGATGTGATGTGATGTAATGTGATGTGAATGCAGATGTGATGTGATGTAATGTTATGTGAATCCAGATGTGAATGCAGATGTGAATGAAGATGTGATGTGATGTGAATGCAGATGTGATGTGATATAATGTGATGTGAATTCAGATGTGATGTGAATGCAGATGTGATACTGTATGTGATGTGAATAAAGATGCGATGTTATGTGAATCCAGATGTGAATGCAGATGTGATGTGATGTAATGTGATGTGAATGCAAATGTGAATGCAGATGTGATGTGATGTTAATGTAGATGTTAATGTAGATGTGATGTGAATGCAGATGTGAATACAGATGTGATGTGATGTGAGATCTCTTTCTTAACTCCTTGAGAAACTGAAATGTGCCTGAGGAATGGAGGCGTAATGATGAGCTGAAACCTCAGGGAAGGTTTGGAGATATTATTTTGCTTATACTGCATGTTGCGCTAATCCGTCTCAGGAGCGTGTGGGATGAGAGTAAAGAAGCTGACACATGCAGCTATGCATTAACCTCGAGCAGCGAGACTCCTGACTGCTTACTGACTTACTGCTACACTGCAGCACTGCCGCCAGCCTGAGGTCATGTGATCAATCGCAGTCAACTGTGATTCTTCTGATCACACGAAGCATTAATCACACTGTGTGTGTGTGTTCTGCTCTTATAGGAAAATAATCAATAACACGCTGTGTGATTAAGCCATGAGTTTAATCACCACACCCATTTCTTCTTTCTTTTTCTTCATCTAACCACACCCATTTCTTTCTTTCTTTCTTTCTTTCTTTCTTTCTTTCTTTCTTTCTTTCTTTCTTTCTTTCTTTCTTTACTGTTATTTCTGGAAATAAATCTATGACAGCAACCAATACTATAAACAGAAAAAAAACCTATTTTTTAATATAATAAGACTCTAGTTGTGGTATAAGAGAAATAAAGCACTCAGGGACGTGATGTTATTGGAAAGTAATCATTTGCTGATTATTTATCACTGATTAGTTTCCTATAAGAGCAGCACATGGAGTGCTTAATGGCTCACAGTGTGAAAGTGGAGTCAGCGTTCTCGCTGTACACAACAGGATGGGTTCATCGTGCTGTGTCCACTGCTACTGTCATTTAATTTCATCAACAACAGCTGACCAATCAGATGTCAGACACCCAGTCGCTCACTGTGGTGTAAATAATCGCTGTATGATTTTAAATTGCGGATTGGAGACTCAGGTCAGGGAGACTAGCTCAGGTCAGGGAGACTAGCTCAGGTCAGGTCAGGGAGACTAGCTCAGGTCAGGGAGACTAACTCAGGTCAGGAGACTAGCTCAGGTCAGGGAGACTAACTCAGGTCAGGAGACTAGCTCAGGTCAGGGAGACTAGCTCAGGTCAGGAGACTAGCTCAGGTCAGGAGACTAGCTCAGGTCAGGGAGACTAGCTCAGGTCAGGGAGACTAACTCAGGTCAGGAGACTAGCTCAGGTCAGGAGACTAGCTCAGGTCAGGGAGACTAACTCAGGTCAGGGAGACTAACTCAGGTCAGGAGACTAGCTCAGGTCAGGGAGACTAGCTCAGGTCAGGGAGACTAGCTCAGGTCAGGAGACTAGCTCAGGTCAGGGAGACTAACTCAGGTCAGAAGACTAGCTCAGGTCAGGGAGACTAGCTCAGGTCAGGAGACTAGCTCAGGTCAGGAGACTGGCTCAGGTCAGGGAGATGAATGAAGCTCTGCTAGTCTGATGAAACACCTCACCAAGACGCTAATTAGCATAAAGTTAGCCCGAGCTCGGGGTTTGTTATAGAAAGCGTGACAACTCGATCCCTCATCAACACGAGCCTGCTAATGACGCAGGCTTCTTTTTAAAAACGCCTCGTCCCGCACGCCAAAACACTTCCACCTCCCTGTTTCATCACAATGCACTCGGCTCCAAGCTCATGAAACTTATCTGCTCCTCATTATACCGCATACAAAAGGGCCGACATCATAATTCAGCCTCGCTCCCCCATGCATGCGGCACGCTCTATTTATCAAAGTCAGACGTGTTTGTCCAGGACCATATGCCGGACAAATTGAAGTCTGCTGATAATAAGGGTCAAACCTTGTGCCGAGTTTCATCCATTCTTTCCTCTGAGGGACTTTTCCTCAGGCAGGTGATGAGGGAAATAAGTGGAGGGTAATTTACCTGGAACGGCAACGCTGCCGACTGGGGCCGTGTAAAGGCCATGCGTCATTTCTCCGCATTCAGGGCTGTTAAAGTAACAGGACATTTTTCATACACACTCCAAATTACACCCACATGACCTCCGAGGCAGTGGCAGAAAGCAATTTTTTTGTCCTTAATTGGTTCCTAGTTTTTCCGCCATTAAAGTTTAGCTTAATTTATGAAAGTGAGATGGCTAAAATAACACGCTTCGTCTCCGGCTCATAAGAAACAACAAATTAAACATAAACCAGAGCAGAATGCTACTGAACTCGACGATTCAGTTCCTCTAACAGCAGATCACCGCCTGCGCTCCTTCTAATGCTTTGCCGTTGCTACGGTAACCACTCCTTCGGATGGACGTGTACAGCGGACGTTTTCTCTATGGAGATGTTCCTTGGGTATGGAAGGAGTCTTCAGTGTCAGTGGTGAAGCTGTAAAGTCAGAAACTACACTGACCTACTAATTCCTTAAGAGCTCTTGGTTGCTGTTGCAGATTAACAGTTACATCATTTCCTGTCCAGTGCCACCTAAATGAGGATGAGGTTTCCTTCTGAGCCTGGTTCCTCTCAAGGTTCCTTCCTTACATCATTTTATGGAGTTTTTCCTCACCACCATCACCTCAGACTTCTTATCAGGGCTAAAATAGTAACTTCAATAGTTAAAAGCGCTAGACAAACAAATCGAATTGAATTGAAATAAAGAAATTCAGGAAAAGCAGACGGATAAAAAGAAAAAAGACGTCCACAAAATCCCAATCAAATCTCTGCAATAAGACGAATTAAACACGGTTCAAGCACTAAGATCAATCTCACAAACTTCCACGGACTAAAACTCATCCCCGGATTGGAAACAAGCCTCCTGCTTTTTTGCCTATTCCACGCTCGTAGTCATTTTTAAGAAATAAAATAAACTGTGCAGAAATCTCTGGGATGTTTGATTACAGGCTTGATTAGGATTCGCGCTCGCTGCCAGTGAAAGTTCACAGCTCATGGATTAGCCTGATTACCATTCGGAGACGGAGAAGAAAAGCCGAGCATCAATAAAACATCAGTACGTCTCCAGCTACAGGTCAGCCAGAGCAAACGCTGGATAATTACACGCTGATACGTTACACTGGCAGGCCACAGACACGCCGCTGGTTTCTACTTCTGTTTTCATCACTGATTCTTCTGGTAAACATCTGCAACGGAGAGAAAACCAAGTATGATAGAGTTTATTACAAAAAAAGGCAGAATGCTGTGCTTAAATCGGACGCCGATCCAGAAACAAACGCTCTGCACGTTAACTTCCTGTTCCAGTACTAGAACTTCTTGTGATTCACTCGCATGCTGATGGAGCTTTTTTTTTGTTCCTTCCTCATGACATCTCTGGGAGTTTTTCCTCACCGCACTATCGTCTCCTCTGACCGGCTCTTGAAGGATAAATATACATCTAAATTTTATCATTCTATTCTTTTGTTATATTGCTGAAAAGCTGCTTTGCGACATTCTCCACCGTTAAAACCGATATACAACTAAAATAGATTTTAAGAAGAATAAACAAAAAAAAATGCTTTAAAACATTTTCATTTAAAAGTCTGCGAGCAAAAGATCCTTGGCTTTGTTTATCATTAGGTTTAGATCACGTGGAGTTTTATCCGTAAACCTTTCAACGACCTAGAAAAGCCCCGCCCACTCAACAGGAAAATGTTGAAGCTTTTATTTAAAAAAAAAAAAAAATAAATAAATAAAATAAATAAAATCGACTGTTTCTAAACTCCGTGCTCTGCTTGTGTGTCGACTCAAAGTCAGCTCGCGGAGACTGAAGGACTTCCTTAAATCAGCAAATCTTCTGTGTGTGTGAGTTGTGTGTGTGTGTCTCCGTTTAGGATGTTGAACAGATGTTACGCCAGCCTGGAGCCAGAGTGATAATGACTGTGTTTAAAAGCAGTTCGAGTTCGGATCGATGGGTTTGGAAAAGCACGGAGCTCGGCGCCTGGATGTGCAGGAGGCAACCCCGGTTTTTTTCCTCTGATCAATACGCTCCACTCAATCACGCTTGGTTGTCTTCATTGACTCCACCGTCTCCCTCACGTACGCACAGGTTTCTGAGCGCACCTCCAGCACGCTGCACGCTTCCTGATGCTGTACGTCAAAAGTTCACGAGTCGTCTGCTTTAAGTCAAATTTCTGCCTTCTATCTTATACAAATCACCTGCATACACTGTAATACCCGCCTCTGAGGTTGCCAGATTGTTCTTAAGCACTCACTTTTAAGGATGGAAAAAATCCGGCATAGAAAATAAGGACTAGAGAAGAAAATGGCATGTTTTCCTTTGCTATTAAACACAATATGATGAGACCATATGGGAAGGATTAATAAATAAACCGCCCACTAAACCAGAACCCGTGGCTACAAACGAGGCTGAGAGTTCTACCATTACATGGAGGGAACACCTTTTTTTTTTAGCAAAAATGTAACTTTATTTATAAAATATCTGATACAGGATTATCAATTCTTTGCTAACACACACAGCGTTTGGAGACGGTTTCCCAATCTGGCCGTGAGAACCATTTCAATACATTCGACTTCTGTTAAAGTTGTTCTGAAAACTAGTTCTGACCAAAATTTTAAAAAACAAATCCTAATATAAAGTAAGTATGAGAAACAGAAAGTGTAAAGCAGAGGTACGAGGTACGGAGGAATGTGCTGCTCTTTTCTCCAGTCTCTCGCTCGCCCACGACACTTCCTGCACTTTGCCAAAGGGAAAAGGTCAAAAAAATGTCAGGCTTTGTCAGTCCACTACGCTTAAGCAGCTCACCTAGAGGCACTCGCTGACCGAACAAACCCGTTTGAAAAAGTCAACACCTTCACAAGTGCTTCGGCACTAAACATCTTCCACAGGGTCTGATTGTGAAATAAAAAAACAAACAAAAAAAAAAACCCTAAACCAGGAACCAGCATCGGCAACAAGTCTGACACTGTGTTAGCGGTAAAAGCTTCTTTACCTTCTCGTTCCTTTCCCCCTCTCGAGCCAGAGGACTCTCAACAGCACAGGAGCCATCAAAGCATTACGACTATTACGGCTGTTTTCCCAGCCATTGTGCTGAAGAAGGAAATAAATAGCGCTGTTGTGAAATGAAAAGCGTGGATATAAAAGAGGTCATTTTCTCAAAAGGGCCCGGTCTGGATTGCTATTGTGTCACAAACGGAAACAAGTGGTAAAGGTGGAGGTGGCCACATCTCAGCCCACCTCCACCACCAGCAGCAGCAGCAGCTCCATTACAGACTAAACGACTCCCATCAGTGTTTTTCTGAGCCTCGAACCTTAATAGAGTAAAGAGCGATACTCTCGTTCTCGATAGACTCACCTGCCTGCCTTCACATTCTCGTCAGCTGAGACAGGACAGAAGTGACCGATGATCGTTCTGAAGGTTTTCAGGACTCAAGGAGCTTTACAGAGTTTAAACTTTGAATATTAATATTTTATTAGTAAGTGAACTTTATTTAACCAGGATAAAATCTGCTTTACAGATTCTTCTTAAGCACTCACTTTTAAGCCTGGAAAAAATCTGGGATAGAAAATAAAGACTGGAGAAGGACTGGACTGGACTTTCCTTTGCTATTAAACCTTTTCCCAGCTCAGTCCTTACACAATGTTTCTGTATAACGTGTGGAAGGAGTCTCCAGTGTCACTGCTGTGTAACAGACTGAGATGAAGCTGGACATCTCCAGGAGATAGAGAGAAAGAGAGAGAGATAGATAGATAGATAGATAGATAGATAGATAGATAGATAGAGAGAGAGAGAGAGAGAGAGAGAGAGAGAGAGAGAGAGAAAAGAGAACCTGGTGAGAGAGAGAACGAATACAAATGATGATGTGTCTCTGATAAATAAACTGAAAGTGTAACAGTGCAAAGACGTGATGTTTGTGAAGGTAACAGCATCTCCGCCTCATCACAACGCTCTGTCTTTGATTATTTTCCTTTATTAGCATGACCCAGAGATTATTTGGTCTAGTTTTTGCGATTTATATGAAATTTTGCTTGAAATCGGTCAATACATTTTCTTTAAATAGCACCACCCCAACGATTCATTCTATTAATTCTATTTTTCACTCTGTCACTTCACCCAATTTTTGCCTTTATATTTCTTTAATGTAAAGCATCACCGTTAGCCACGAAAGCACCAGCCCACAGGCCAAGCCGAGTGAAATCTGCAGCGTATACATTTCAGTAGAGAACTGACCAGCCGTTCCACAAAGTCCAGCACTGAGTAATCAGATCACAGACCCAGACATCATTAAGCTGGCTCGCTGGACTGAACTTCCTCCCTACATCCATCCAACGTCTCCTTCACCACCACCTGCACTGATAACGACTCGCCATGCTAACGAGCTGCGATGTGCCTGAAAGGAGCCAGCAGCCACGCCCACCACGGGGAGCTTCAAACCCGCCCAAACCTGGTGAGGAAACACCAATTAAAAGCCAGTGGAGCTGCAGCTATGGAGCGAGCACCAAAATAAAACACAATAACACACCAGGAGCTCGAGGAACTCAGCAAGTTCACCACGTCTTCAGTCACCTGATTTATTTAGGACAAAATACAGAAATACGGAAAAGGCGTGCTTTCGTCACAGTGAAAAGAGAATGTTTTGAGGTTTGAAATGTGTTTTCATTAAATGTTTTGAATGGAAAATAAAAAAAAATTATTATAATAAATAAATAAATAAATAAAAAAATAAATAAATAAATAAATAAATAAATAAATAAATAAAAAAATTATTACAAACTTTATTATTTATATATTATTATTTATTTGTTTATTTTTATTATTATTATTATTATTATTATTATTATTATTATTATTATTATTATTAACAGTCAGTGCAGACATTTTCAAGCTCAATAAAAATAGACACGAGCAAGTGATGCAATATTAAATATAATCAAATTTATCGACAATTTCATATTACAGAATTAAAATAAAACAAATATCTGATTATTAATCCTGTTTTATTTCTTTCTTTTGTCCAAGTTCAAGCTTAAAAAAGTCTTTTGACGGACAAATGTTTTAATGTTAAGCATTAAATACTCGAATAAAGCAAAACAGAATAAACCTGCAGAAAATCTGACGAGAAATCGCCTTTTATTAATCTTTTAATAATAAATATTTGATGAATTTGTCCATATTTAAGATATGTTCATTTGCTGAATAGAAAATCAGGAAGTTTCCATCAAGTTCCTGCTGCTCAAACTACACCTGAAGTCAGAAAACATCCCGAGGCACAGAGACCACCGTGTTACTGATGTCTCACCACAAAACTGACAACCTGCCAACAAGTGACCACAACCAGAGCGAACAACATCCTTCAAAGGAGAAGCCACTCTGACCTCCTGACTCTCCTCTCATCCCGATCGATTCTCTCCGTCGCTACAAACTTCAGCAGCAAACACAAGGCAGGAAGTCTGCTGGAGGCGTGCGGCGTCTTACCTGGGGTCCTTCTGGATGCTGTCGATGGACGGCGAGCGCGCCAGGGTCCCCTCGGGAGGAAGGGTGGGGCCCGATTTGCTGTAGGGAGACTCCACGGATGAGCAGTACTGCAGGGTGCGGTACGGCTCCACGTAGCTGGCGTAGCCTCCACGCGGGAAGGTTCCGCCCGCATTCTGGCTGGCTGTTCTCTGCAGGGGGGCGGAGTCGACACCGGGGGAGGACGGGGCTAGGGCAGGAGAGGAGGGACAAAACAGAAAGGTCAGGAGATGCTCACAGATCTGATGGATCAGGTCTAGAAGAAGACGACGGGGGAGACGGAAAAGACGTGAATAGAACGACAGACAAGGGCAAGAGGATGAGAAAGGATCGAGGTGTAGACGAGATTCAGCAAAAACACATCAGTCTTCTAAACAGATCAGAGATAAAAACTCTTTATTTCATTATTAAACAGCTAAAAGGTTTATTACGTCATATTTTTTATCAAGTCTTCACTAAGACACGCATTTAAAAGTAAATAAATCTCCTGTAAAACTCTGTCTGAATATGTAGCATGATATCATCAGGGTTCGAACAGAAAAATGAGAAAAAAAAGGAAAAGTTTCATCAGCAAAACTGTTGAAAAAAATCCATTTTGTTTCATTTTTAATTCAAATTAGCGTTATGATAAAATCATCATGAAAAGCTTAACATAAAAACTATTAAATTAATTAATTAAATAATTAATTAAGATTTTTTTTGGTTTACATTTAAATAAGACCCGCATTAAGCCAGGTCAGGGACGGGTGCACAAACTTTTGTCTATATGGCGTTTAAACCGAAAACTTGTTTAGTAGATGATCCCACAACGTTACATGTAACTACAAACGGATAAAAATCAACCATGACGTTTAATTAAAGCAGAACTGGATAATCGCTGTGGTATAAAAGGAATTGAACAATGAAGATGTTTAAGAAGTTTAAGGGGAATAATAACACAAAGTTCAAGGACGCTCTGCTCCAGTAACTCGGCTTCGTCGTTCCAGTCTGTCGTTGATTATTTTCCCGTAAGGACACAACACCTCTGTTTATTTGCTATGCATTTGATCCGGTGGCACGCAGATCCTAACAACACCAATCAGCAGGATACACACTCACGAGCTAAAAATGGAGTGTGACAAAGTGTAATTTAAGGATTTCAGTAAATTGGCTCGTCACAGCAGAGCATGTGTTTGTGTGTGTGTGTGTGTGTGGGGTGTGTGTGATACAGCTCTGCTTAAGAAGTGCTCACTCATGAGTAATTGCTTGTCAGCAGGAATACAGAGCAGCACTATTTTTAGGGGCTAACACAGTCTTTCATTTCCTCTTTTTATCTCTGCTCATCGCTATCAGGGATGAATTAGCATTTAACATCTGCAGACACGCAGAGACGAAGCCACAGAGACACAGACAGACTGGAAACAGAGCAAAATCTCATCTACTGTGTAAAGGAAATATTTAGGATCCGAGACCCGGCGTCACGGCTCGTCCCTGAGCGTCTTTCTGTGGTTTATTTCTTTAACGCCGTACTCTTTCTGCGTTATGGAAAACGTCTGGGCTGAGCAGACGGCCATTGAGATCGAGCTCATAAATCCCCGGGCCGAGACGATCGATCGGAGGAAGGAGGGAAGGTGCTGGAGTCTGAGCCTTCATCACAGCACACGCTGAACAGAACGGCTTACACACTCGAGACACAAAGACGAAGAAAACCTCAGTTTTAAAAGTAGCAAAGTCTCATATCTATAATGGAAAAGAAAAAAACGTCCAGATCCAATAATGCATGTTTTTTTTTAGATGTATTAAAAATGAAATCATTATTATTATCCATTTATAACTACACTGAATGCCGTGGAACATTCCAGAAAAAAACAACCCAGACAGACCCGAGGTTCAGAATCAAGCCCGGGATCCTGGAGCTGTGAAATCACAATCTGACCCACATCGATGGCACTGAATATAATAAACGATAGAAGCTCAAGCCAGCTCACGGTCACATCCACTCTAACAGGCCACGCCCACAGGAAGCAGCATTAAATCTAATTCACGCCTGTTCTTTCTGACCTTATTATCAATAAACTCCAGCCTGTGCTGTAATGACCTGGCATTTCCTTACGATGGTGACCTTTTAGCGACCTTCATGCTCTCGTATCTAAAATGTTTGCCTCAGCGTGACGGTACACACATGAACGGTACACAAAACACTCCATACAATCAACACAAACACCTGCTGCACTACACAAAGAAATCATCTCATCTGCATCAAACCTGTGCTGTAATACACAACAACGGGAAAAAAATAAATAAGCTGCAAAGAACACGGACATCAGTGGTCCAGCGAAAACCTTTCTAATTCAGCCTACAGCTTAAATCAAGAGAAATAACATTCTTATCTGCTCCAATGACAAGAAAATTGCTCTTTGTGCGGTCAAGAGGTAGCAGCGTATGTGTTTGTAATCTCTTTAATCTTCTTGACAAGTCAACAGACTCTTATTAATCTCATACAGAGGCGTTTAAGCATGCTAGCTTGCCGGGAATATTCAGCCCAGCGTACTGCTCGGTGCAGACAAAGCGCTTTGTTGAGACCCTGTAATTCCTTAATTAACACGCTTTCTGAGTCGTCTCACATTCACGCCTCTTCCTGCCAACGTATCGTCGGTTTCTGTCGAATGGAAGGTCGTTTGCAGATAACCCGCCTTTTTCAATTTACACTCCAGTCTCTTAATTGCGCTTTGGGTTTTTCGGGCTCTAATTGGTCCGCCGGGCTCCGGATATACAACTCCGGAGATGTCACGAGGGCACAGACGTGACCGAACTGCAGCGGTTCGTGCGGATAAGCCGCTGGAATAACGCCAGGCTGCTCTTCTACTCTCCTTGATGACTCAGTTAGTCTCAGAGATGTGACGTGTTGGATGTTCAAACCCACTTTACAAGCTGAAACTCTCTGCATACAGACATGGCTCATGCATATGCATCGGATCAGAAGGTAAACATTCCTCCCAATCCCAAATCTGTCTCATGCTTTCGGCATCTTTTGTCATTCCGAGTTGCCGGATCATGGCTGAATATTTTATTTGCTCTGATAATGGGCCACTCATTCAAACAGCTTGACCTTTCAGATTCCAATCTTTCAGATGTTCCAGGAAGATGCCGTGGCTTTCAGACGCTGCGTGATGATAAGAGACGCTGTAATGCAAGCGTAAACAAACCCGATCCTGGCTCTGAGGCTTTTTCACAATATTTCTCCTGTAAGATAACACACTCAACGTCTTTCTACTAAAATTCTTTCTGTATCTGAGGATCAACAGATAATCTGACTGGAGTCGCTCTGATAGTTTTTCTTTCTCAAAAAGAGAAAAGTAGGTTACATCACAGTGCTGATGAATTCTGGATTCTCATTGGTCAGAAGGTTTGTAGAGATTATTGATCGATCTCTCGTGAATGACGCTCTTGGCATTTACTGCATAAGTGCAGACTGGTGCAAGTGTGTAGTGATGGGAAGTTCGGATCATTTTACTGACTCGGATCTTCGAGTCATTTCGTTCATTTCAGCAGAATATAATTGCAATGTTCCGTGTTAATAGCCAATTACCTCGACACATCTACTCTCGCAAACGTTGATCACATTTAGAATAAGGCAAAACTATAAATCAACCAACGCCAGAGCGAGTCCGACAGGAACAAGAACAGAACTTTTTTATTTTTCAGAAAATGTTCATTGTCTTTTGATAATTTGACGATAATTCCTAAATATTATATAACATTAGTATTATTTTATTGACTGTAAGATACCGATCCAGGAAGTGGTCACGTGACAAAACAAATGAATGAACGACTCGGGCCCTAAGACTCGGGAGATGAACTAATTATTTCTGTTTCCAGCACAGAAACAGACAGATTGCATAGACTCGTTGTTCCCGAGTCATATTAAGGATTTGTTCAAATGAATGAATCGCTCTCTGAGACGACTCGTTGTTCCCGAGTCACATTAAGGATTTGTTCAAAATGAATGAATCGCTCTCTGAGACGACTCGTTGTTCCAGAGTCATATTAGGATTTGTTCAAAATGAATGAATCGCTCTCTGAGACAACTCGTTGTTCCCGAGTCATGTTAAGGATTTGTTCAAAATGAATGAATCGCTCTCTGAGACAACTCGTTGTTCCCGAGTCATGTTAAGGATTTGTTCAAAATGAATGAATCGCTCTCTGAGACAACTCGTTGTTCCCGAGTCATGTTAAGGATTTGTTCAAAATGAATGAATCGCTCTCTGAGACAACTCGTTGTTCCCGAGTCATGTTAAGGATTTGTTCAAAATGAATGAATCGCTCTCTGAGACAACTCGTTGTTCCCGAGTCATGTTAAGGATTTGTTCAAAATGAATGAATCGCTCTCTGAGACAACTCGTTGTTCCCGAGTCATGTTAAGGATTTGTTCAAAATGAATGAATCGCTCTCTGAGACAACTCGTTGTTCCCGAGTCATGTTAAGGATTTGTTCAAAATGAATGAATCGCTCTCTGAGACGACTCGCTGTTCCAGAGTCATATTAAGGATTTGTTCATAATGAATGAATTGTTCATGAACGACACATCACTGTCACTGAATTAATTCAGTTATGGAGACTTTAAAGAGACCAATCTAGCAACTTTATGACGGTTTAAATAACAACATCTGGATCATAAGTATCTCTGGAGAAAGACGTGGTCCTGATCCTGATCGACTTACGTTAACATTTACATTTTCACTCCTGACATTTGACAGATGCTCTTATCCAGAGTGACGTAAAAAAGTGCTTTGAAGTTTTTGAAGAATCTCTTTTGACTTATATGATGAATCTCTAATCTCTAATACCATCAGCCTAAAAACTGTGTTGGGAGGAAATATAGCACAACATTTATTTATTTATTTATTTATTTATTTGTAAACATTTTTATTGATTGATTTATTTTATTTTTTAAAACAATTTAAATTATTTATTTATTACTTTAATATTTTTTATTATAATACATAAAACAAACAGGGAAAATAAGAGCTAGTTTAGTTTAGACTTCTTGGCTCCTGTGGACCTATTATTATTATTATTATTATTATTATTATTATTATTATTATTATTATTATTATTCATCTTCTGTCGTGGGTGAGGGAACAGTCATTTATAATCTAGCTGCTATAATCTAAACGAGAATAGAAACTAACTTGCTTCATGGACGGTAAATAATTTCGATTGTTTAAATAATTAAAATAAATAAAACAGTTAGTGTCAGAAAAATCTCCTGAAGGAATAAAACACTTCTTAGTATTTTTTAATATCAGGACTTTATATTTGTTCCAAAAAGCAGCTGGTTTTATTGGCTCGGAGCAAAATCATGCATGAAATCGTGACTTTTTATTAGAAAAGCGATGCATATGATGGTTAAATGAGGTTGTTTTCTGTTTGCACATGCTCATGTTTAGCCCGAGATTATCGCAAACAAATCTTCATTTTTATTCGAAAAGCAAACAAATTGCAAACCTTTCCGGTTTTCAGACCCATGTGATTTTAAAGAATAAGAGTTATCATTCATGTTCTGGAGGAAGTCGCCATCACAAACATTTCCAACATGTCTGTTTTTTTCCCATTATGCCTGCAACATGAGGTGATTTAGAGTAAAGACCTGCTTTCCGCAAAAAGATTCCCAAATCCCTCGTAATTCCGGAGAAGCAGTAGCTCTGGATCACTGACTTTATTCCGGAGTGTTCTTTACGGTGTGGACTTTTAGCACTCCACTTTTACGAGGTGGTTTTTCATCCTCTGACCTGCTCGGCTCCTCATTTACTGGGTTTATTTCAAAGCAGCCCCTTTTCTTTAACACGACCGGAAACAAAAGCGGTGCTGAAGAACGACGGTGGAACGATTGCGCATACGAGCGGATGATAGCGTTTCCTCAGAGGTTATACTTCAGTGTCGTCGCTTTGTGTCCGGAATCAAAAAAAAAACTCTTTCGGTTTGCAGTTTCTGACCCAAAACTGACCCTTTCTGTAGTGTAAAAAAAAAAAATCCATGGTCTTGACGGACAGTTGCCGTGTCTTTCTCTGGCGTTTATGTGTTTTTTAGTCCCGTGCTGAATTGAATGAGACACAGAGGTGAAAGCTGCTGAATAATGTATTGCAGCTCGGCTCTGTCAGGATGCTATGCTAACTTATATGTTAGATCAGCCAGCCATCACTTCCGCAAACTCTCCGGAATCAGACTCGATTTCACGACAGAAATTCTCCAAAAAGTTCAACCTTGCAAGATCACCTCACAGGCAAACATGTCCGCCTCCTTTTTTCCACCCTAGAGAAGTGTTATTTTTTTTATCAGGAGGTGGATTAATTTTTCTCTCTCTCTCTCTCCTCTCTCTCTCTCTCTCTCTCTCGTTGTAGGAGTCACTGCTCGGTTTTAGCTGGAGCCAGACTCGCTAATCATGTAAGAGTTCAACGTCGCAACCAGGAGCCTCTTGTCGGGCAAATTCCTGCTGATCTTCACAAATTACCCACTTGCATGGGATGAGTAATTAGCACTTTTTGAAAGATCAGCATAAAGAAGAGACGGGGTGTGTCTCCGTAACAAATGTGCTTGTGTTAAAAACTACACAGTGAGGCATTTCCCCGAGCAAAAGCTCTGATTTTAGGAAAAAGACCAGAAGGTGTGTGTGTGGGGGGGTGTGTGTGGGTGGTATTTGTTTATTTATTTATTTCTACAGAGGTTTATAAACCCTTTAAGGAATTACAGAGCACCTGGCAACCCTGTGCTCACACTAGCAAGCTTTTCGGTTTATACAAATTTAGACGATGGAAAGAAACGAAGCCGAACTATTGGTTTGAACAGTTCTTCAGACCAAGCTTAAGGAGCATGAGGTCCTCAGTTTGTTCAGTTCCCCTACTACAGCTTTATGGTTACTTAAACTGGAAGAAAAAATGAAAAATTCTCCAAGTTCTGAAAGGTTTGGATTAGAAAGAGTTTTCCATCAGACATGGAGAAGTATATTCCCACTGCAGAAACTTCTGGAATGTTTCCTCCACTGTAACCAGGACTGAGTGCAGTCTTTCCAATGGAGGACCTCTAAGTAAAACAGCATGAGGAACTTTTTGAGGAACCTTTCACTGCAGAACCCAGGATGAATTTTAGTTCCTGAGCCATAGTTCCAGGAACCACATTACTTCCTGCTTCAAATTAGCACAGCAGATCTTGTGGTGGAACAGATGCCTACATCTGTATCAGGTTCAACTCCCATTCCACTCTGCAGCTGTGACTGTTATTTCATACTTAGAAGACAATGAGGGAAAGCAAGAATGAGAGGAAAGGGAAAGAAGGAATGAAAGAGAGAGAAAGAAAGAAAGAAAGAAAGAAAAAAGAGAGGAGAGAAAAAGAGAAATAAAAAAAAAAGAAAGAAAAGAAAGAAAGAAAAGAAAGAAAAGAAAGAAAGAAAAAGAGAGAGAGAGAAAGAGAAAAACAAGAAAGAAAAAAAAAAGAAAAAAAGAGAGAGAGAGAGAAGAAAAAAAGAAAGAAAGAAAGAAAGAAAAAAAGGGAAAGAAAAGAAAGAAAGAAAGAAAGAAAGAAAGAAAAAAGAAAGAAAGAAAAAAAGGGGAAAGAAAGAGAGAAAAAAAAGGAGAAAAAAAAAGAAAGAAAGAAAGAAAGAGAGCGAAAGAAAAAAAAGAGAGAAAAAGAAAGAAAAGGGGAAGAAAGAAAGAAAGAAAGAAAAAAAGAGAGAGAGAGGGGAAAAAGAAAGAAAGAAAGAAAGAAAGAAAAAAAAGGGGAGAGAGAAAGAAAGAAAAAGAAAAAAAGAGAGAGAGAAAGAGAGACGGGGAAAGAAAGAAAGAAAAAGAAAGAAAGAAAGAAAGAAAGAAAGAAAGAAAGAAAGAAAGAAAAAAAAAAAGGGGAGAGAGAAAGAGAGACAAAAAAAAAGAAAGAAAGGGGAAAGAAAGGGGGAAAGAAAAAGAAAGAAAAAAAAAAGAAAGAAAAGAGAAAAGAAAGAAAGAAAGAAAGAAAGAAAGAAAAAAAGGAAAAAAGAGAGAAAAGAAAGAAAAAAGAAAGAAAAGAAAAAGAGAGAAAAAGAAAAAAAGAGAGAGAAAAGAAAGAGAGAAGAAAGAAAGAAAAGAAAGAAAAAAAAGAGAGAGAGAGAGAGAGAGAGCGATAGAAAGAAAGAAAGAAAGAAAGAAAGAGAGAGAGAGAGAGAGAGAGAAAGAAAGAAAGAAAGAAAGAAAGAAAGAAAGAAAGAAAGAAAAGAAAAAAAGAAAGAAAGAAAGAAAGAAAGAAAGAAAAAAAGAAAGAAAGAAAGAAAGAGAGCGAGAGAGAAAGAGAGACAAAAAGAAAGAAAAGAGAGAGAGAAAGAAAGAGAGAGAGAGAGAGAAAGAAAGAGAGACAGAAAGAAAGAAAAGAGAGAGAGAGAGAGAGAGAGGGGAAAAGGGGAAAGAAAGAAAGAAAGAAAGAAAGAAAGAGAGAGAGAGAGAAAAAAAGAAAGAAAGAAAGAAAGAAAGAAAGAAAGAAAAAGAGTGAGAGAGAAAGAGAGACATAAAGAAAAAAGAGAGAGAGAGAGCGAGGGGAGAGAGCGAGTGAGAGAGAGAGAAAAGAGAGAAAGAAAGAAAGAAAGAAAGAAAGAAAGAAAGAAAAAAGGGGGGCGAGAGAGAGAGAGAGAGACGGAGAAGAGGAATAGGTTTATGCAAAACAGACTTCCTTTGAAATGAGTCACGTCATGTTAGTCATCTTTGATGAAACGGTTCCACAAAAAAGTTTGTACCCTCTCTCTCTCTCTCTCTCTCTCCCCTCTCTCTCTCTCTCTCTCTCTCTTTTTGTTTGAATAAGGCACTGGAGGGAACGTTGGCTCTTCCTGCAGGGTCAGGTTAATCCCTCTCCTATTTAAAAAACCAGACTTTTCCCGGGAACGTTCTCAGCAGCACGGCTGTCACTGCACCTCACAGCACACAGTAAAGCTTAACTAAATTCACCGAGGTTTCAGAGAAAAGTACGAGGTCTTCCACCATGATGATGATGATGATGATGATGATGATGATGATGATGATGATGATGAGGAGGAGGAGGAGGAGGAGGAGGAGGAGGAAGGGGGAAAGGGAGGGGGAAAGAACCGCATGAGGGGGTGCTCTTAGTTCAGCATGGTTCCACATCTAAAGCTTTAATGCAGACATTATATCTATCTATCTGTCGAGCTATCAAGAGAGAGAGAGAGAGAGAGAGAGAGAGAGAGAGAGAGGGAAAATACACACACACACACACACACCCCAACACACACACACACACACACAAAAATATATATATATATATATTCTACAGCTTGCATACTCCTCAGGCTTTTTATCTGAATGTTTGAGGAAACTTCATAGTCAGCGACTTCTGAGGAAAAGTTCCATGAACTCAGAGTCAGTTAAGTTAAAATCTCAGAGTAGAAGCACTTCACCTCAGAGACTGTTTTTTATTTATTTATTTATCTATTTATTTTTATACATTTTTTTTTACCACCACCAGCACCAGCACTTGGTTTTAAGCCCAGAAAAGAGAAAAACTCAGGGATAGAAAATGCCGACTGCAGAAGCACACAGTGCTGAAAGATTTAATACGGTGTATCTAATGCGTATGAAATAAGAATGAAAAATAAAGTGATAAAATGATGATATATGAATAAGAAAATGGAGAGCGTTGTACTTCTTTCACTTACATTCATCAAGAAACAGTTTCCTGATTGATTTACATTTACATTTCAGGCATTCGGCAGTTGTTCTTATCCAGAGCGAAGTACAAGAGTGCTTTAAAGTCTTTATCAATGAATACATTAACACTGATTCAATAGGACACAGACTTAGGATAGCATCAGCCTAAACACTGTGTTGGGAGACAATATAGCACACCATTTCATTTTATTTATTTTATTTTATTTTATTTTATTTTATTTTATTTTATTTTATTTTATTTATTTTATTTTATTTTCTTATTTTTTATTTTATTTTATTTTATTTTATTTTCTTATTTTTTTATTTTATTTTATTTTATTATTTCTTATCTTATTTTATTTAAATGTAATTTAAGTTAATTTAATTAAGTTTAATTAATGAATTTATTTATTTGTTTATTTATTTGTTTTTTATTTGTTTTTCTTCACCTCAGACACTCATTTTTCTTTTTCTTTCTTTCTTTCTTTCTTTCTTTCTTTCTTTCTTTCTTTCTTTCTTTCTTTCTTTCTTTCTTTCTTTCTTCCTTCTTACATTTTTACCACCACCACAAGCACTTGGTTTTAAGCACTTCCTTTTTTTTGTTTTTTTTCAAAAAAATCAAGGATAGAAAATTCTGACCACAGAAGTGACCAGTGCTGAAAGATGTAATACGGTGTAACACATCTAATGTGTTATGAATAAGATATAATAAAATAAGCAGAAATAGAACTTTATTTATCCCAAAGGAAATTCTTTTGCCAGAGGCTTCTTCAGAGTGCTAGAGAAATAAATATAAATGAAATATTCAATTTATACAAAATGTATACAAACGTACTAAGACCACATTGCACATGCTTTGATATTAACACACATGTAATTATTGTGAAAATGTCATTAAGAAGATGGAGAGCACTAAAAAATTAATCTAATTGGCTTATTAATCAAATAGATTGATAGTGTATATCACTGCATCTTGAACTTGCAGAAACAATTTGGTTTAATTGAACAAAACGGCAATTGAACATTGTTCACACTTTAGTTTCTGAAGCCAAGAGATTCTAAATCATGCACATGGAATCATATTGTGTGCTTTATTCATGCTTTAAGTGCACAAATTTGGGTTTTTCAGCACAATACAGCTCTCTGTGAAGGAGAAGCAGTAGCACTCCGCTGCTACAGCTCATTGTGCTAATTCCTAAACACAAAAAGCAGTGTTTCTGGACTTTAAAGCGACAAAGCTCTTAATGAATTGATGAATTATGATATTTTTGTATCTAATATGAGACTCAAATGCCATTCCACTGATTTGTAGTGTAGTTTATAGTGTATTTGTGTTGTATAACTGAGACACGCTGCAGTTTTTCCTCAAATTCAACTCCACATTTGTGACTCTTCACTACACATACCTGGGAAAACACGTCCCTGTGGGATTCTCTCTCGCTTTGTCCACACGTGTGTTGTTTTGGAATATTGCTCTGCAGGCTTTGTGATTGGTCACATGACCAGATATGCAAACTGTCGATGTTTACTGGAATCATCTCACAGCGTCTTTGCATGTTTATTTGAATATGTGATATGAATTTGTGAGTCTGTTGCTGTACTGCTTTGTATGAAGATAAAGACTGGGTGTGTTTATAATTGGAGGATGGCACACACTCGGATCCAGGGTCCGTTTTTCTCTTAAATGGTCGTCGGACACTAACGATGTTGAAACTTTCTCAAATAAACATGCTACAAACTTAACGGCAAGTAAAACATGCTAATTCAGAGACAAAAAGAAGTCTCATGTACGTCTGTGCAGCTCAGAAACCTGAAATCTGCTCATTACGGTTCTGTTGAGGTTCTCACGTTCGGAGTGATCTTTTAATCTCTTTTAATTAAGTTGATCATCAATGGACGAGTCGTATTACTTTAACTCCCCGCTTCTTCGCGGCTTTAGCAGTGCAGCTAAGTGAGCACGCTAGATTAAAGCTGGCTGTACATTTCAAACAGTTTTATTTTAGAAAAATAAGCGCTTTGGTTCAGGTTTCTACTCTCGTGTCCTTTTTTGGTTTAATTGTTCAGTGTTTAATTCCCAGGATCGGCAGATTCGAGCTACAAAAGCAGCACAATGCTAAATTAAAACCAGCTCAGTGTTAAAACCTAAACTCGGCTTCTCGATCTGTCAGGTAAAATATATTACAGTATTTTTAAATAATGTTAACAAAACATTTTAACGAGCCAGGCTTCAGATCACCTGCAGTTTCCCTCTGCGATTTCTTCACCTTGATGACAGATGGCCTCGTTTAATTAGACACACTTCCAGAAATAAAGCTACTTGAAAATGTAAATCACCTCACCAACAGGTTTTTGGGGGCATTTTCATGAGTTTCATGCATCTGTGTTGATTATGGGATTGTTTTCAGAATACAATTTGAGGGTACAACAGGGGGGTACAAACTTCTGAATTAATTTATTTTATATAGAGTGATTAAATGATTAGAAGTGTTCAAAGAAGTGCATAAATGAATTCTATAATGAACTCCTGAATTTTATCTGTCCACTGAGAAAAATATAATAATTAACAACAAACTTTATTTACCTATATATTTATCTTTTCATTTTATTATTATTATTATTATTATTATTATTATTATTATTATTATTATTATTATTATTATTATTGTCCTCTGTATATTTTTTGGAATATTTGGAATGTTTTTGGAATATTATTATTATTATTATTATTATTATTATTATTATTATTATTGTCCTCTGTATATTTTTTGGAATATTTTTGGAATGTTTTTGGAATATTATTATTATTATTATTATATAACATTGGAATATTTTTTATAATAGATGATTATTATTAGTATTATTAATAATATTATTATTGTATATTTATATATTTTGTATATGTTTTAATATAGATGGTTATCTTTTATGTGAAGTCTTTTTATGTCACGCTACAATATCTTTGAGAATTTCGAGTCACCTTGCCTTGATATGATCTTTTTCTTTATCTTTTTTTCTTTAGCTGCGATCCCTTTGTCGCTGTAACTATGCAAATTTCCCCGCTGTGGGACGACTAAAGGATTCTCTTATCTTATCTTTATATGTTCAAAAACATTTTCTGGTTTAGTTCTTTACAGAGAAAAAAAAAAAATAAATAAATAAATAAATAAATAATGTAACCAGCTTAAAGGAAGAAGCCAAACATTTTTATATAAATGTAAAAAATAATGATGAATAAAAAATTAATAAATATATAAAAAGCAATAACATGAATAAAATAGTAATAACAAATAAAGATTTATTTATTATTAATAAAGATAAAACAATAAAAATAAAATGAGGCCGTAAAGCAGAGAATTCTAAATGAAAAAAAAAAATTAGGATTTAATAAAAATAAAATGTAATATTTTTAGATGTTTATTCTATTATTTTTTTTAAATTTATTTTGGGTGAAAATTGGTGAAATTCATCACACCAGGGAAAAAGAAGGTTAATATTATGATTAACAGTCTAAAACCTGAGACAAAATTATTTCCAAATCTGATTTTCCTTGGAAAGACACGAGACTGAAATCTCATGCCTTAAATTTCAAAGTAATTCCAGATCTACATGATGGGATAAACTCGGTTTCAGCAGGAATATAAAAGAGCCGGATTCCTGAAAACGTATCGCTTTAATCGGACTAAAAATGATCCACGGTAATGGAAATAATAGAGTCTTAATGAGAAGCAGACTCGGAGAGAAAAATTCCACTTGACAAATAATCTTATGACAAATACAGACGGAGTCACTAGCTACTCCAATCTATTCCACACATGCGTGCAGGAACCTTATGCATTATACATTTCCTTTTCATAATACATGTGCACCTATACTGTAGAAATGTTATGTCTTAAATTCATAATTTCTAAACGTCTGAGCAACTAAACACTGAGTCACACACGAGCGACCTGCGGCAAGCCTCCTCTTCCTCCTCCTCCTCCACCTCCTCCTCCTCCGCCTGCCCGCACACACCTTTATAAAATGTTTTCTTACTCAAATGTGAGGTAATAATATAATTACAGCACAGGGAAGAGGCAGAGGAATGAAAAGTCTCTCGCTGACACGAACACAATGTGGTGGAAATCATTCCGCTGATGTTAGAGGGCCATTAAGCAAAAGCAACAATATTGAAAGGGAATTGAGTTTCTTACAGCACATCATGAGCTCTGCTTCACAAAGGTCACAGAAATACACTCGGGTGCATCGGGAGAGACGAATTACAATAGGAGCCCTCGATTAAAACGGGCTATGCGCGTTTGTATTAGCACAATTGAGCCACGTAAAAGAAATAAAAAAAGGATGACATTTTGTCTGAGGGAGCGCTCGGAGATTACACCGCCTCGCTGGTGCGTTTCTCGGCTTTCCGACATGGGAGATTCTTTCTCCGAAAAAGCCGCAGTCTATTTTGGAAGCACGGTTTGCTCGTTTCTGTAATTTCACGCCGATGTCATGTTCTCCATACTTTTACGCGTTAGCATTTCTATAGTAACAGTACAGTTGGAACAGGGACATGGACGGCAGACGCCATACAAAAATATGCAAAGATCTGTGAGAAAATGTGTAATTAACATATTAGGAAGGAGTCTCCAGGGTGTCTTTAGGACAGTCTTCAGGACACAAGAGTCTTTCAGGAAAAATAATTAAACAGTAATTTCACCTCCACATTGATTATTTTCCAATAACAGCACCCCAGAGAGAGTGTATTATTCTTCACACACTGGCTTTGTTGCCATGAAAGAAACCTAATTTGATCTTTTTATCAAGCTGCTTCATTGTCTGGACGCAGCAAAGAACTACAGCGTCATTTTTTACTTTTCCTTTATGATATACATTATGTTATATAACTGTTAACAAAAAAAAACAAACGCTGACATTAGCGTCCAAGATTGGAGCTGGTCACACGCTTAATCTTTTACATCTTATAGAAAAATCACTGAATTTCCCTCTTAATTCCTTAGCCGAAATAATTAGCATCTAACTGGATTAGCGTGCATTACCTGACCCGAGATCAGACTCAAAGCATTGTTGTGAGCCTTTTCAATGAGGTCAGTGCATCTCAGAGGCAACACTCAGCCGCATCCCCTCAGGCACACGTATATTTAAAGCCTAGCTCTAAAGAGGTCACTACTTGGCTGTGAGCAACGTCATGGCAGATTAGCGAGGATCTGATGCTCTTGAAGAAATAAGAAAAGGTTTCTCAAGCAGGGATTGAATCACATTTAAACTGCAGAGGAACCTACCAGTGTTGGTCCGGTATGTCCCAGCATGTCCTGGAGCAGGGGGTTCTGCTTGACTCTGACTCAGGCTCCTCATTGGGCCTTTCTGGTAAACGCGGTCCTCATAGATGGGCTCGATGTGGTGCTCCGGGGACTGCAAGGGTCTCAGATCAGAACCCGTGTGGCTGTGCTGACTGCTGTACGAGCTCCGAGATCCTGTCAGGAGAAAAGAATACGTTAAATCACACTTCCTGGATTCCTGGAGTGTGAGATGCAGTAGAGCTAGCTAATGTGGTTTAGCTTAGAGATGAAATCTAATCAGGTGTGATGTGTATCACTGAAGCACTACTGTGGTAAGACCACAAGTGTTTTCTTCTGGATTATTCTGGATTTGAATACAGAATGATTTGGTTCCCCCCAAAAGACCCCAAATGCACCTAATATTATCCCACATGCTAAGCTCTTTAGTATACAAAGCACCAGAACCACAAAGCTAATCCTGGCTAACAGACAACACTATCAGAACATTCAGTATGAACTCGGCATGATCTGGTTAAAAGGTTTTGGAAGTCTTTTAAGGTTTGAAAAAAAAAAAAGTTGTTAAAACTAAGGTTTGTTCAGGATGTTAGCAGAATGTTGCTCAGTTAGACCAAAAACTCTAGTACCTGTGGGTCCACTCAAGTCCAGACCCTGCATTAATCCTGGGATGGTTTTTCACGCTGATACAGTCATTTCAACCTGTGTTTCGATTGTCCAGTTTTAAAGTCATGTCTGTTGTATGTGGATTTTTTCATTAGTTTTGATTGTTTTTCATTAATTCATTTATCTTCTGGAATCGTTTTATCCCAATGAGGGTCACACCAGAACACAGGAACATTTGGAATCTGGCAAAGTGGGAATACATCCTCTATGGAACACCTGTCTTTCCTCAGCTAGAGGCAATTTAGAGTTGCCTGTCAAGTTTTCTGGACAGGTTGAGAAAATGGAAAAATCTATCCTTTTTTCCCATATGGACATGGGAGAACATGCAAAACTGCACACAGATGGTAACCCAAGCTCAGGATCGAACTGGGAACCCTGAGAGCTTCCTGAGCACTGAGAGGTGGTAATGCTACCTGCTGGACCACCATTTAACTTCCCTTTTACAGTTTTAGTCAATGTTTATTAATTTAATACATACATCTTTCAGTCATAACTGCTTACTAATCTACAAGTCTGCCATATGTAAAACTAACCCAATTTTTTTGATGTTTTGGGTGGTTTCACTTAACCATAAACAAGAACAGACCACAAACTGACCAAGTTCACCCTATCACACCATTCAGTTCCTGCCACATCCACACCAATGTTTACTTGAAGAGAAGTCAGAGCACCAATTTCAGGTGGTTTGTGGACCCTCCATGCTTGACCAAATGCATCAGACTCGAGTGTAAATATCCCAAGGACAAATCTAAACTGCCACAGAATACAAATACTTCTGGCGCTTTTAAACGTGGCTGAAGACCATGATCTCTTTTCACTCCCAATAAAATAAGCAGACAAGGATTCTCCAGAGACAGAAGGGTAGATAAGAGAAGCAGGTGTTTGAAGCATCACCACTGGCGAAGGGCAGATGGAAAGGCATTATCATTTCATCTCACCGGGATCGCACTCATCCGCAAATGCAAATCCATACCTCAACACCTCACGGTGCTCTGTACTTTTCAGTATCGACAATTAATGGACAAACTTTCTCAAGGAGATTCAAGCCTCACACTGATCACAAATGCAATAAAGTCGATCCCATAATACGCCCTTGAGGCACACCCATGCAAAGTAATGTGTGGGTATGTGTATATGTTGCAATAAACCAACTTGCAGACCCCTGCTCCAGCTCAGCAGATGGCTAGATCGGTGTCAGCTGCTATGCCTCTTCCTGCCATAATGTAATTGTGCAAATGTTCAGACAATAAGAAGCTGCAGTTAGAGTGGGCTCTCCCTGTAATCACCTTATCAGTGTCAGCCAGGCAACTGCCTTCACTCGCTAACCCAATTCCTCCAAGGCTGTGGAGAGATCCTCATGGGGTTTCCGGAAAGCTTTGTAAAAACATTCACCATCTGGAGAGCACTATCTTAAACGTTCTACTCTGTGAAGCAGCTGCTTTTTAAACTCAGAAGAGCCTGAGAAACAACATGGCAGTGAGCCAGGCTAAGAAATTCATGTTTGGATGCCCTCCTGAGCGCTTAACATTGAGAAAGAATTACACAATAGAGAGGAAGAAAGTTCTTTTTAAAGGCTTACTTGGAGTCCTGAGAACGGGGGTTCTGTAACTTGCTTTGTAATCAGAAACCAGAGAGCCTGAGGGTTTCCAATGATAGATCTATTGATCATGGGAGTCCCCAGACCTCACAATGAAAATCATCGCTCAACAAAATGTTTAGAGGCAATTCTAGTAGCTAAGCACTTTGCACAGGTAGGTCTACCCAGGAAGTCTGAGATGCAGACAGCCAGCCAAATAAATATAGACACACAGAGAGAAAATAAAAAGTCCTGAGCTGTGATTAATTGAGCTCTTCTCGAAGGGCAACTCTCTCCAGACAACTTCTCCACAGCCAATTTGGAAGCTAAGCACTTCGTCCAGGCAGATTTTGTTAAAATCAGAATGACAGACAGCCATACAAATAAATAAAGACAACACAGAGAGAATGATAAAGTCCTGCGCTGTTATTAAGCAAGCTCTTCTCAGAGGGCAACTCTCACTAGGAAACTTTTCCACAGTCAATTTGGAAGCTCAGCACTTCATTCAGGTAGATTTCAACCGGAATCTCTCGTCTCCTGTGCAGTTCCCTGTGCACGTTAGCACAATGTTCCCTGAAGATAGTTTCCTACAGAGGAACAACTTCAACACAACTCTCTCTCTCCACATTATTCACATGATAAAACGACATATGCAAAAAAAAAGAAAAAAAGAAATTCACAGGAGTCTGAGAGCCGCAGGACTGCGGACTGCTACATATTCATTAGCAGGGGTTCAAAAACAGCTCTCTACTACCTGGGTGACTGAAAACTGAAAAACCGCAGCATGCAGTAGAATCAAGGTAAGGAAGAAAACAGACAAAGTGAACAGCCATCACTGTGTTCAAGTCAGAATCAGTGGTACCTCAACGGTCAACACAAGCAACCACTCATCCTTAGTTAAAGGGCTTTGGTCATGGTCATGGTGGAGCCAATATACCTTGGATGCCAATCCTTTGCACCATGACACCATGAAGGTGGTAACTTTTCCAGTTGCTCCACCAGCTGCCCTGACCAGAAGTAGTTGCAAGGTCAAATCTGAAGACTGTCACCAATCAGCTCTTCAGAAAGGTCCTTAAGTCTTGTTTATACTTCCTGTCATTTGGTTCATAATTCCTCTCAATTGGTCATATTTCCCATCAGCTATTTTTCATTTCCACTTAATTGATTCCCATTCCCTCTCAGTCAGATCCCATTTCTTGTTGTTTGTTTCCTTTCCCCATCTGTCGCGACCCATTTCCTGTTGGCTGGTTTCCATTTCCAGTCTAATTTTTCCCATTTCCCTTCAGTTGATTCCCATCTACTGTCACTTGATTCTCGTTTCCCTACAACTGATTCTCATTTCCTGTCCATCGTCTCCAAATACTCATTACATGGTTTGAGATATTTGTGTCTTTCCATTCAACACACACCAAGATGCAGTTTCTCCTGCATGCAGTGTTTAGGAATTGCTTTTTGTGTCAACTACTATTTTAAAGCCATCTTGCCCAGCACTCAGTGAGACTTCTTACTATTACAAGTATCATCATGTCCTCAAATGAGGTGACACCGAAAACTGCAACCTCCCACTCGCTATCAAAGCGTTCCTCCCTACTGGTTTGATAGACAGTCTGCGAATAGCTGAGAACCTCCTACTGGTCTGAAAAACCAAGAACATTCCAGATTGAGGAAGTTCATTTCAGGCATTTCTGCAAGGGCAATAAATCAAGGTTTTAGTCTCAACCTTTCAGGATCATATCCTGCCTAGCTTGCTTCGGATAAAAGTACCTGACAAGCGAACCCATTTAAAATGCTACGTCTCTTTACTCACTTTTCTTTATGTGCTGAAATAAATAACAGCCATGCCACCTTCGCAGCATTCTCGCAGTAAAAGACTGAAATGTTCGGAGTGATAGTAATGCATTGTTCTGCTGTATTATTAAACCTACATAGTGTATATCTAACAACAGGACAGTAACAAGACATAAAATCCACTAATGGGAGCATAAATTCCTTTTCAGGGAATAAATTACCTTCATTTCAGGAGAACATGCAAACCTATTTCAGCGCTATAAATCTCCTTGGTCTTCATCTGAAGTGTAAATTGTTTACAAGCGAGATTTAGCGTAAGAGGTTTTCGCTCACGGCAGATTGGGCCTCTCTTTTTTTCCACTATACCATTGTGCTGATGTCCACTCTATTTAGCATGTTATTCTCACTGGACTGGGCTACGCTGTGATTCATCAGCAAAAAAAAAAAAAAATATATATATATATATATATAATAACACAATGTTTTGCTAAGATTTCTGGGAAACTTTGCCGAATACCCGAAAAGTACATCTGGTTCACACAGTTCAGAGCAGCAGGAAATTTTCTAGCGTTCACTTTTTCTAGTCCATTATTCCTAATACAAACACCCAGTAACTTAGTGAAGCACTTAGACCTCCAACATCTTTAATGATTATCTACAAGAGATTGACCTGGATGACTGAAAAGCTTCTTGGACAACTCAATTCAATCTCACTAGAACTTAAAAGCTCCTACATTCTGCATAGCCATCATCAAAAGCAGGTCATCTAACCAGAGAAAGGAGTTAAAGACATACTGCATACGCTGCAAGAGTTTTCTCCACCACTTAATTCCCCCAATTTACATCAAATTGCCTTTCAGAACCATTTAGGCTCAACTCTGTGACACGGGAGGGCGTGGCTGGATGTTCGGCTGGAGGAGAGTGCAAGGATACAACGGGAGGCTAGTCTGGTTTAAATTAAAGACGCTGGAGTAGATCTAAAGGACGTGAATATTTATGATTTTGTCTCAACATAGAAAACCTCACCTTATCGACGAATATACACGTTCTGAAAGATTTAACACTTTCTGACCAATCAGAAGCCAGAATTCTACAGGATCAATTAAAAGGTTTCACTGAATCAACACCTACAGAACCAGAGGCTCATTTCGTATGCGCTTTTTCTTTTTTGCATCCCATGTATCACTGTAGGTTTCATCTGAGGACCGAATGAGTGGCAGGTTTTTAAAAATTTTAAATCAATGGCTCTGACATCAATATCTTTGAATCAGCTGCAGATTTCGCTACGATGTCAAAAGCCTCATCTATCGCTTCTCCTCTTTCTGGTTGTGTAGGAAATAAACCTTATCATGTTTATCATCAGCACTTTTCCCTGATGCTAGTTACCTTTAACAACAAACTGAAACTCCAGATGAAGGCCAGGTTTTACGACAACACAAGCAACACAAAAATGGGCACAGGATTGTGTTTGGGAAAAATGGCACTGGTTATAATGATGCGGTGAAGCACAGTCTCAATTCTCTTTAAAAAGGTTTAAACGCTGGATGTGTGCCTCTGGCTCCGTGTTGTGACATTTCTATATTAACATCTGATTAGAATTTTAGACAGAACCGGATGCTGGCATATATAACACATGTAGTCATTTAACCAAACATGACTTATTATCTGAATAGTCAGTAAACGCTGTCATGCTAAGAAAGTGCCACAGTCGGAGGAAGTGAAGAGCGGTGTTAAGTCCAGCGCCTCTGTTTGACAATATGTTGAGCTGAAACCTATGTTTAGTACGGTGGCTGAGAAGTGCAAAATTCCATTCACAAAACTTTACCTACCCTTTCTGCTTTGTCTGAATTGCCCTTGTGTTTTTGGATTTGTTATTGTATTTTGCTCTTCTTGGCAAATATACACAAATATAACCACATGGAATGCCTCTTCAGAATGATATTAAATACATAAATATTAACTCAATACATTTACAGAGTGTTTATCTGAAGGAGCGAATCACTTGATGGACAAAATAATACATTTTATGAATTGTGAGCTGTAAGGGTGTCAGGAACTACTGGGACAGTGATTGGACTATCATTTGACGACATCCGGCTGACCACCTGTTTGGTTCTGAACATGTGGATTTCCTTGCCCCGTTTCCTCAGGGAGGTGCCCCCACTTCATGATGATGGAGGACGCCAATTGGCAATCCCAGTGGAAGACTCACCAACCACCCCCCACCCCCCTCCGTTTGTGTGGGATGAGCACTTGGCCCCCTGGGATTGGCTAAGCACAATGCTTTGGACCCTGTTTATTGGCTACAGTTTCCCTTGTTTCTTCCCTTACTACACTGTACTCTGGGACACGCTACGTACTACGTAATCACATCGGAAAGTCACGCGTCACGTAGGCGGATCTACAGACCCAGCATTTTACTAGTGTTGAGAAGGAGGACCACTCCGAAGTTGCTGCATGTGGAATGTTATATGTACCTTTTTGTTAGTAAAGAGCGTTGGACTTATTTGCACTTCCTTGGTCTTTGTACTTTTGCTTTGTAAACACTGGGTCTATAGCTCCGCCTACATCACGCGTGACCTTTTGACGTGATTACGTAGTACATAGCGTCACAGATGCGCTTCCCAGAGCTGGTGCTAGACGATTTTATGTGGTTAAAAAGTATACAATTTTTTATTTTTCTATGAAAATGTCCGATGGTTTCTCTAGATAAGAGCCTTCTTCCTGGGCTGGGATCGTTTAGAGATCTTTGAAGCTGCATTTAAACTGCGTTTTGGAAGGTCAGACTCGCGGGCACCATTGAAGTCCACTATATGGAGAAAAATCCTGAAATGTTTTCCTCAAAAAACATCATTTCTTTACGACTGAAGAAAGGAAGACATGAACATCATGGATGATGACGGGGTGAGTACATTATCTGTAGGTACATTATCTCAGGTTAACGCTTGATTATTACTGCTTGATTAATATGTCTTAACTCATCATTTGCTCAAGTATTATTTATCTGTTATTGTAACATGTTGGCGAGAAACCTTCACCTCACCCAGGAAATGGTGTGTGATCTGATACTGAAAACGTCCCAGTGGTGATTGTGAACTGAAGTAAACTACTGAAGCCAACTGCTGCTGGTTAGAGAGAAGCCCAGTGAATAATGAGTACTTTAATGACTATGTTAATGGAAAGAAGTGACACCGGTTGAAACCAGGGACAAATCGTAGATGCATCTGAGCTAACTCCAGCGCTCCAGCACTCTTCTTTGATGTCCTTCTAAACATCACCAAAGCATAGTAATAATAATAACTTAAACATTTCAAAGGACCTCGTGTTATCTCTACACTTAAGGACTGTAATCAGGGCTGGACCTCCTCCAAAGTGTAATCAGCTATGCAGAAAGAGAAGAAAGAGGCGGCTCTGCTTCCGTTGCTCACCTCCGTCCTGCTCCGACTTCATGCCATAAAACAGGAATGTGCTAATTTTTCTAAAACCCTGTTTGTACACCAGGATCTCTTGGGTTTTTACCTCATTGAACTGCGGGTCTTTTGACGATTTCTCTTTGATCTTGGATATTCAGAGTGTTCTGAATGTCAGAGACAATCACACTTGAGCTCGGGGAGAAAAGAACATTTATAGATGTGCATGAACAATTCATTAGTTTTATTTAAAGCTGGGTTTCACTGTGAGTCCAGAAGTTTCCAGAAGGCTTGAGCAAACACAGTGACCTAAAATCTCATTGGTATAGCTTCCTCATCTGGGGAGTTATTATATAGAATTCCTTATATAAAATATTTATAGCACAGCATTGTTGAATTCTGCTTTCTGATTGGTCAGATCTTTACACTTTCTCAGACTGTATTAATAACGAATGCGCTCATTCTGATGCGTTATGGTTTCTATAGCAACAGCTCTTTCACATGGGCGTGTACAGCAGACGCTTAAACAGTTTCTGTAAGGAGGAGTTTATAAACGTGTACGGAAGGAGTCTCGCATGATACACGGTGAGGATGACTGCAAGATACATGGTGAGGATTACTGCCAGGTAGATTGTGAGGATGACCGCATGATACACAGTGAGGATGACCGCAAGATACATGGTGAGGAAGACCACAAGATACAAGCTGAGGATGACCGCAAGATCCTTGGTGAGGGTGACCACAAGATACATGGTGAGGATGATCACATGATACATGGTGAGGAAGACCACAAGATACAAGGTGAGGATGACCGCATGATACATGGTGAGGGTGACCGCAAGATACATGGTGAGGATGACCACATGATGCACGGTGAGGATGACCGCATGATACATGGTGTACATGGTGAGAATGACCACATGATACACAGTGAGGAAGACCACATGATACAGGGTGAGGATGACCACATGATGCATGGTGTACACGGTGAGGATGACCACATGATGCATGGTGTACACGGTGAGGATGACCACATGATACATGGTGAGAATGACCACATTATACACAGTGAGGATGACCACATGATACACAGTGAGGATGACCACATGATACATGGTGAGGATGACCACATGATACATGGTGTACATGGTGAGAATGACCCCATGATACACGGTTAGGATGACCGCAGGATACACAGTGAGAATGACCGCATGATACACGGTGAAGATGGCCACATGATACACGGTGAGGATGACCAAATGATACAGGCTGAGGACAACCATATTATACATGGTGAGGATGACCGTAGGATACACAGTGAGGATGACCACATGATACAGGCTGAGGACAATCATATGATACATGGTGAGGATAACCGCAGGATACACAGTGAGGATGACCACATGATACAGGGTGAGGATGACTGCAGGATACACAGTGAGGATGACCACATGATACATGGTGTACATGGTGAGAATAGCCCCATGATACACGGTTAGGATGACCACATGATACAGGCTGAGGATGACCACATGATACGCAGTGAGGATGACTGCAGGATACACAGTGAGGATGACCACATGATACAGGCTGAGGATGACTGCAGGATACACAGTGAGGATGACCACATGATACACAGTGAGGATGACCACATGATACAGGCTGAGGATGACGGCAGGATACACAGTGAGGATGACCACATGATACAGGCTGAGGATGACTGCATGATACCCAGTGAGGATGACCACATGATACAGGCTGAGGATGACCACATGATACACAGTGAGGATGACCACATGATACAGGCTGAGGATGACCACATGATACACAGTGAGGATGACTGCATGATACCCAGTGAGGATGACCACATGATACACAGTGAGGATGACTGCATGATACACAGTGAGGATGACTGCATGATACCCAGTGAGGATGACCACATGATACACAATGAGGATGACTTCATGATACCCAGTGAGGATGACCACATGATACAGGCTGAGGATGACTGCATGATACACAGTGAGGATGACCACATGATACACAGTGAGGATGACCGCATGATACCCAGTGAGGATGACCACATGATACAGGCTGAGGATGACCATATGATACACAGTGAGGATGACCACATAATACACAGTGAGGATGACCACATGATACACAGTGAGGATGACCACATGATACACAGTGAGGATGACCACATGATACACAGTGAGGATGACCACATGATACACAGTGAGGATGACCACATGATACACAGTGAGGATGACTGCATGATACCCAGTGAGGATGACCACATGATACAGGCTGAGGATGACCATATGATACACAGTGAGGATAACTGCATGATACACAGTGAGGATGACTGCATGATACCCAGTGAGGATGACCACATGATGCAGACTGAGGATGACTTCATGATACCCAGTGAGGATGACCACATGATACAGGCTGAGGATGACTGCATGATACCCAGTGAAGATGACCACATGATACAGGCTGAGGATGACTGCATGATACCCAGTGAGGATGACCACATGATACACAATGAGGATGACTGCATGATACCCAGTGAGGATGACCACATGATACACAGTGAGGATGACCGCATGATACCCAGTGAGGATGACCACACGATACAGGCTGAGGATGACCACATGATACAGGCTGAGGATGACCATATGATACACAGTGAGGATAACTGCATGATACACAGTGAGGATGACTGCATGATACCCAGTGAGGATGACCACATGATGCAGACTGAGGATGACTTCATGATACCCAGTGAGGATGACCACATGATACAGGCTGAGGATGACTGCATGATACCCAGTGAAGATGACCACATGATACAGGCTGAGGATGACTGCATGATACCCAGTGAGGATGACCACATGATACACAATGAGGATGACTGCATGATACCCAGTGAGGATGACCACATGATACACAGTGAGGATGACCGCATGATACCCAGTGAGGATGACCACACGATACAGGCTGAGGATGACCATATGATACACAGTGAGGATGACTGCATGATACACAGTGAGGATGACACACTGCGTGACCATCTAAGCCATCTTGTAAACCAGCCTTAGGAGGAATAAAACACTTTATGACCCACCGTTACAGGATAATAATGAATGAATGTTTTCCACAAAATGGTGTTTGATTCTTATATACAGACAGACAGACAAATAGATAGATAGATAGATAGATAGATAGATAGATAGATAGATAGATAGATAGATAGATAGATGGACAGACAGACAGACAGATAAATAGACAGACAGACAGATGTTCTGAGTAGATGTTACATTCAAATTCAAGTTTTTTCCCTCCTAAACCAGTGTCTCGGGTCAGGACAGAATTTTAGTCTCATGTCTTGTAAACTTCACACTGTCCAGGTCTGAGAAACTGAGCTCAAACATTCCTACGTTTCTGCGCATTTCCAACATGTAAACCTCAAGCGAATCCTGATCTACTTGGAATGCTTTACTCAGCAAGATCTTCCTCTAGCTCATTGATGTAAAACAAAAGACAGCGTGTTGAGCCGCAGCCACGGCGCGCAGAGAGCTCTGCCAATACGGAAACAGCTAGACAAACACTCCAGACACGCCGCCCACCAGATCATAACACGGCTGGCACTCACCGGCGAGACTGCCAGGCCTCTGCAGCGTAGCGGTGGCGTACAGCTCGTGTGAGATTTTGTACTGCTCTGAAGAGTGCACCAGCCTCTTGGTGGGCGAGAGCGTGGCGTAGCTTCCCACACTGAGCTGTTGGTGCAGTGGCGAGGCGTTGTTGGACGGCGATGCCAGGCGGACGGGTGAACTCGAGGCCGTGCCGCCGGCTCCCACGGCGTTAATTGGGGAGCTGCTGCTGTAGGACTTGGCAAGCCTCGCAGGAGACGGCTTGGGTGAGGAGGACGAGGAGGAGGAATGCAGGCGCTGGGTGGTGGCGTAGGCGGTAGCGTCCGAGGCCGAGCCCAGGCGCTGGAGCTTGGTGGCCGAGCTGCCGGTCGTGCTGGACG
>JAUCMX010000020.1:1404015-1419015 GCA_033459395.1 Hemibagrus guttatus
TTTTGAACTTCTCAGCCACCGTATTATTCCTAAATGATTACAGAGTTGACGTCTCAGCGTGTCTCGCTAATATACAGGATAGCGGCGTATGCACCGATCAATATGCACACAGGTAACGTCAAAAATCAATAATCATAAACTATAAGAATAATAAAACAGACTCGAGTGTAAAGCAGGAAATAAAGCTCGAAATAAGAAAAGACATGAGAAAGTAAAAGCTGAGATTTAAAATGAGTCAGATGAACGAATTTATCACAAACCGACGTGAAACAGGCGCACACAATCAGCTAACACACGACAACACGAAAGGGGCGGAGACCAGATTCGCATCACAGACACAATCACATGACAAACATATAAACAAGACAAGACAAAACCCCACACTTTAAACCAGAGCTTTTATCCATTCTGCAGATTCAGGAGAGTGTGATAATGATAATGATCATCTCTGATATTGTGGTGGATCTTCTTCTCGTTTATCTGCTATTGTTTCAGAAAGTGCTTCCATAGCTGAATCTAAAGCTGGCCAAGAGGCGGAGTCAGAGTCAGAGGTGGGGGCAAAGTCAGAGGCAAAGTTAGAGGCGGAATTAGAGGCAGAGTCAGAGGCGGAGGCAGAGTCAGAGGCACAGTCAGAGGTGGGGCAGAGTCAGAGGTGGAATAAGAGGCGGAGTCAGAGGCGGAGTCAGAAGCGGCGTCAGAGGTGTGTGCAGATTCAGAGGCGGAATTAGAGACAGAGTCAGAGGCGGAGTCAAAGGTGGGGGCAGAGTCAGAGGCGGAATTAGAGACAGAGTCAGAGGCGGAGTCACAGGTGGAGGCAGAGTCACGGTCAGAGTTAGAGGTGGAGTCAGAGTCAGAGGTGTATTGTCTGACTTTGACCTAATGTTAATATTAAAAAAAACTATTTTTTTCGTTTATTTTCTGAAGCAGAAGAAGCCTAAATCACTTGTAAATGTTGCATGTGCATGTGTATGTCTGTTTATAAATACAACACATAAAATGACTTTTTTCTTATTTTTGTTTTTCCTCGGCAAATCGGAAATAAACCCGTTTCTACTGTAAGGTTTAGAAATCAAATATTCATGGATCCAGATATTAAATAAAAACATCAGCTTTTCTGCAGATTACTTTTTGTCCATGACGTGCTCTCGTACTCTGGAACGACGATGTAGGAAAAACAAAAGAACCATAAAAATCTGAACAACATCTGCAGAAAAATTTGGGAACGATTGAGAAATTTATTCAACTGTAACTACAACCTAAAATGATAAAGAACAAGCCAAAAAACGCAGACTTTTATGGAACTGTTATAATTTTAAAGCTCAAAGTGTTCTTGATCGTCTTCGGCATCGAACAGATTTTATTTCTTCGTCGTTTTAAAAGAAAAAATGGATGAACGCACGATACAGTGCAGGTTTTTTGGTCTGATTTTGCCATCAAGGACAAAAATTCACTTGATAAAAGAATTCTGCCATCACGAGCTAAGATCGGCGGCGGATTTATCCATGAACTGAAAAAAATCGAGAAATTACTTATGAAAAATTTTGTCTGAGGAGGAGAACTGCAGTGGAGAGTTACATCAGCGCTGACATTCGACACGTGAAGAATGTGAAAATATCTCGCTTTAACGATCTCTCGGCTTTGAACTGGTTTCCCGCCCAAGACGATTCCTGGATTTCGACACGTTTGATGCCGTAAACGTAATTTTCTTTAATGGCAGCAGCTCCATCGTTAGTGAAGCTTCGTATAATTCTATAATTTGACATGGAGAACACTCATTACCACACAGACTGGAATAGAGATATATATTTTTTTTAGGATCTCGTTTAATGTGATAATAGCATTAATCTTAAAAGAGCACCAAGCGTAAAAACGGTTTACGACTTTAAATTTAGCAGCAGTGATTTTTTTTTTTATTTTATCTTTTTTTTTACAGTGGCATAAAAAAGTGGAAATTTGAGCTGGAGGGAAGCGGCTGGTTATTGAGCGCTGATTCCCAGCCGTGCTACTGCTCCTGCCTAAGGATACAGAAAAGCTTCACAGAGAGAGAGAGAGAGAGAGAGAGAGAGAGAGAGAGAGAGAGAGAGAGAGAGAGAGAGAGAGAGAGAAATAGCACCAGAGAGAGGGCACAAGACAAGGATGCACCCGCAAGGAGAAGAGGAAGAAAGAAGGACTGACCTGGTTGTAGTTGTGCACGACTCCCCCGAGCTGCTGCAGCTGAGGAGATGCTGAAGCCTGGGCGTCGTTCAGAGCTGGCGCCTGGCTGCTGTGATATCCGGAGGAGTTGGAGCCGAGCTGCAGAGAGCTCTGAGAGAGCAGACTCGGTCCTGTGTGCATCGCCGAAAAGAGAGAGATAGAGAGAGAGAGAGAGAGATTCAGCAAGGCAGCAATGCAAGCCACAGCCAGGCAGAACTGGCATGCATAATTTATCAGGAGAGGAGGAGGAAAGTAGTGAGAGAGAGAGAGAGAGAGGAGAGAGAGAGAGAGAGAGAGAGAGACTAGAAGCGAGAACGATGAGAAGGGAGGGCGGTGAAGTCCAAAAGGCAAGCACCAAATATACGATTAAATAAAAAGCCCAAAATCCACATAATAAGGTTATGTGAAGCACCGGAACTCCAGCGTGTTTGAACGATCCCTCTCAATCAGACAAGCTGAAGCCTTCCAAAAGTTTTTTTTCCCCTCAGAAGAAAAGGGCAGCGTGGCACTGATGTGATGCTGGACGTCCATCACGCTAATCTGAAGCTCTTATTAGCCTCACACATCAAGCTGAGAGATAACGAAACTGATCCGTATTTCATTCCATTCTTTCTCTGTTCGTCTGAAAATACGTATTTTTCCATTCGATGAAAGAAATAACGATCGTCTAATTGGAACAAACAAACAACTGATTCATGTCACTGATTGGTGGATTGCGTTCTGCGTTATCGTTATCCGGGACATCAGAAGGGTACGATCTGATCTCAGTGGAAATCTGATCTCCAGGGTTCTGGGTTTGATCCTGATCTCATGTGTGGTGTTTTTCACGTGTCCTTCACGTACGTAAAACATGGTGGTTAGTTAACCAGTAACTTGTAATATGTGATGATCTGGCATCCCATCGCACCTCACACCCAGCGTTCCCATGACAACCTCTGAATCCAGCATCACCCTTATTATTATCACTCAGACTGTTGCTTTTGTCTCACATATATATTTTTATTTATCCTGCCGCGTCCCTTTGTTGCTGGAATAATCCCGTCTCTGCCCCGGTTCTGTCACTGTTTTGTTACCTGACTGTGTTCACCTGTTTTGTGCTAATCCCTCTTGTCTTGCTGTTTGTTGCTACATCTTACGATCCTGTTATCGGCAATAATTCCACCTCCTTCCCCCCACCATATATCAAAGTGTGTTTTATGTTGTTGGATTTTTTTTTTTTTTTACTTCTGCATATCTTTATGAATCCCAGAGCTCATTTCTCATGACAGATTTGAAGAAACTTCTCTTTATTGTCATGAATTCTTCTTTTCTGAGCATCCCAGTATGATGAGCTGCTCCTTTGCCTTCGTTTCTCTTATAGTACTTTGGGGGTGTTTGGCAAATGGGGGGGGGGTGTATTTATTTTCATGTTTGGGGTATTCAGTAGTGTGGAGGTATTTAGGAGATCTAATAGTAGGATTTTGTGTTGCATCATCATGAGAATAAGGAGGTATTTTTGTTTTGTTTAGCAGTGTGGCAAAGTCTATGCTTAGGTTTGTGGGATTCACCACAGGGGCTGTTTGTTTGCATGTTTGTTTGTTTGTTTGTTTGTTATTAGAGGAAAAAAAAAAACAATATAATTTCCTCTAAAATATGATCTCACCACTTTAATTTAAACTTGATGGTAGAACCTGTGTTCTTTGTTATAAAGAAAAAATAATTAAATCATTTAAAAAATATTTTCATTATTTAAAAATAATTAAATTAAGTGTTAAATAATTTTTTATAAAAATCATATTAAAATGTTTTTACTTATATAAATGACTATAAATGTAATATTTTACTTTTAAATATATTTTAATATTAACATGATAATAAATTATTAACTTATTAAAAAAAATACATATTAAGTTATAATCCTATGGCTTCCTAGTGGCACCAGATATATATATATTTAAAAGATTTAATTAAACACCAGCGACTTGGAAGGAGACGCCAGGAATATTTTCGGAACGTCAGGACATTCGTCTGCTTGTCACTCAAAAGCAACTCTGTTAAAAGTCCAACGTCTACATCTATCCATCCACTTACCTACCTACCCATTCATCTACCCTCATACCCATCTATCTCTCTATCTCTCTCTCTATCTATCTATCTATCTATCTATCTATCTATCTATCTATCTATCTATCTATCTATCTATCACAGATCGATCTTTAAGGCCAGAGTCATGCCTGTGCTCCTGACATGCTGTGACTCTGTGATGTCAGAATTATGAACACTTTCTAATGTCAGTATGTCATAGGTGTCTTTATAACAGCTGAAGCCAGGTAGGGGACACTAGCTTTACACTAGCACAAGTAGCTTTATGTGGCTTTTATGTAGCTTTATAAACACTGGACTTGAACTGAACTGAATTGGTCTCAAGTGATCAGCACTGTAAAGCCATCATGGCACGCTGTTCTAGGAAACTAATCAACTTCAGGGAAAGTAACAGAACCTTAAATAAACCCTTAATTGAATCCATTTTAATTAGTGATGTCTTTCTGACGCGCGATGTCTCGACCTGAGAAACCTTTTCCACGCCGCTCACTCAGAGCTCTTCAGTATTTCCATTCTGCAATTAGACGAGTGAATCCATCTTTGTTGAAGAGGCCAGAACTGTACGCTTTTACCTCACCCTCGGGGCTCGGCTATAACGGTCACGCCTCCGATTTCAGAACATCGGCTCTCAAACAGCAGGGAGAAAAAAAAAAGCCGCAGCACAAATCAAGGCAATTTTCTAAATATAATTTAATTACTCCCTCTTGACTTTTCTGGAGGCAGAAAATGGCGTACGCATTTCATGCTCACGGCATTGTGAGTAATAGCACAGAACCCGCTGCTTAACTCTGATGAAATTGAAGGCTGTAAATGGCGTTAAAGTACTTTTTTTTATTTTCGATGAAGTAGTCTATATTTCTGTAGCGCTCAGTGTTCCGCCAAAATAATTCACACTTACATCCATTAACCATAAGGAGAGTTCATCTGCAATTATCACAGGGGGAGTATTCCAGCAATTTAAAAACTTACCTCCCTCTCCCTCTCCCTCTCTCTCCTTCTATCTCTTACTCTCTCTCTCTCTCTCTCTCTCTCTCTCTCTCTCTCTCTCTCTCTCTCTCTCTCTATATATATATATATATATATTTCACACTCTCTCCCTCTCTCTAACTCTCTCTTTCACACTCTCTCCCTCTGTCTTCCTCTCTCTCTCTCCCTATCTGTCTTCCTCTCTCTCTCTTTCTCTCCCTCTCACTGTCTTCCTCTTCCTCTCACTCTCTCTCTCTCTAACTCTCTCTTTCACACTCTCTCCCTCTGTCTTCCTCTTCCTCTCACTCTCTATCTCTCTCTCTCTCTCTCTCTCACACACACACACACACACTACCCCCTTCATACTCTCTCCCATTCTTCCTGCCCCCCATACTCTCTCACACTCCCCCCCTCTGTCTTCCCCTCTCTGTGTCTCTCCATCTTCCCCTCTCTCACTCTCTCTCTCTCTCTCTCTCTCTCTCTCTCTCTCTCTCTCTCTCTCTCTCTCTCTCTCTGAGTCTTGCTGTGATGGGAATTGATTAAGTGATACACACGTGACAGTAATCATGGAGAGAAACAAGAATTAAAATCGTGTGATAAGAGTAAACCATGGCGTAACTGAGGTGCTGAACCTCGGCCTCTGAATTCACTCCAGTTCTGAATATTTCTTCGTAGATAACAGACAGAAAGAGACGATCATAAGCCACAGTTCAAATATAGAGCGAGTGACATTTCAGACACGATGAGGCCAAGAGATCTGTTTATATTAGCAGAAAGAGATGCAGAAGAAGCCACGCCCACTTTACAGCACAGTGACTAGATGGCGAGCTAGCTCACGCTGAATTGTCTTTAAAGATGATAAAAAAATGGTGTCTCTACATTTTCACCTTTTCAGCCTAAGTCGAAAGCAATATTCCTGAAAACAATCCATTTTTCCGTGCCACTGATGATGCAATGCTGCTGTAGTAACAGAACACATGAACACAGACCAACCCTGGATAATTAAGGACTTTTTTCCCAGACGCCCCTTTAAGGATTCCCCGAGCAGGAGAACCCTTTAAGAACGTTTTCAAAGTTACTCACGTTCGCTCGTGCTGTATTCCTGATGGTCTAGAATTCCGGACTCCTGCAGGGATCTGATGCACGAGTCCACGAGTTCCAGTCCGGTGTTCAGCTCATCCTCGATGTCTTTCTGTCCATCTGTGCAGCAAAAGATGACAGAGATGACAGAAGGAGATTAGAATCTCCCCGGAATCTTAAAGCTTAAGGCTGAAACGGACGGAGCAGTCGGAATAAAACGGCTCGGTGTGTGTAAAATTCCCGAGTCTTTACGACGCTCGTCAGTCGAGAGCGGATGAAACGACATGGAGATTTACATGAGATTTACATGAGATTTGTGTGAGTCGCCCCGGGCATGAACTCCGCCCTGATCACATGATCAGCTGCGTGTGTGAATGTATGTGTGTGTGTGTAAATGTATGATATGTGTGTTAGCTGTGGATATAAACTTCACGTTAAACTCGCTTTATTTCATCAGATTCATTTCTAGAGTTTGATTTCACAACCTGTCACAACATCACAACATGTCGTTTTATTAAATCAGTAAAAATTTTAAAAAGTGATCTGAATTCCTTTGTGCTTGTGTTGTTTGGTTGTTTTTTCAGGTTGTTTCTACTGTATGGTGAAGCTGGAGACAGATGTCCACCTCGTGGACAACAAAACTATCTAACTAGCTAACTAACTAATTAACTAACTATTTTTAGTTGTCTGCCAACATGACCACTATTTCAATGCTGACAAAATGTACACTTTAATCAATTCATCAGCAGCAATGGGCTTAATTTTGTGATTGATTGATTGATTAAATATTTATTAAACTCAGTTTTTAAACCCGAGTCGTTCTCTGACGTTCGGCGAAACTCAACGTCGTTAACACAAAGTGTAAAAAACCTCTAGATCAACTCCGTGACATTTTGTGGCATCAACCACACACATGATGTCAGTAAGAAAGACTGACTGACAGCAAAAAGCTGAGAACTGAAAATGTTTTTGTTTCAGGAATACGTACAGGTTTAATGATGTGATGTGTCTGAATCAGTTCTCCATAAACGTCACATATACACCGGTCAGATATAACATTGTGAGCAGTGAGAGGTGAAGTGAATAAGACTGAGTATCTCCTCATCATGGCACCTGTTAGTGGGTGGGATATATTCGGCAGCAAGTGAACATTTTGTCCTCAAAGTTGATGTGTTAGAAGCAGGAAAAATGGACAAGCGTAAGGATTTGAACGAGTTTGATGAAGGGCCAAATTGTGATGGCTAGACCACTGGATCAGAACATCTCCAAAACTGCAGCTCTTGTGGGGTGTTCCCGGTCTGCAGTGGTCAGTATCTATCAAAAGTGGTCCAAGGAAGGAACAGTGGTGACCCGGAGACAGGGTCATGGGCGGCCGAGGCTCACTGATGCACGTGGGGAGTGAAGGCTGGCTCGTGTGGTCCGATCCAACAGACGAGCTACTGTTGCTCAAATTGCTGAAGAAGTTAATGCTGGTTCTGATAGAAAGGTGTCAGAACACACAGTGCAGGACGGGTCGGGGCTGTTTTGGCAGCAAAAGGGGGACCAAAACAATATCAGGCAGGTGGTCATAATGTTATGCCTGGCCGGTGTAAACACCGTCATTTTCTCTGTAACATGGCCAAACAGTTTGTTTCTACTCAGTCAGTGTGAAACCTGGGCTCTCTCATTCACCTTCGAGGTTTTTTTTGGTCATTATTGTGCTACCTACTGATGTGGAGGAGCATTTTCATTACTCTCCCAATCACTACATCACATGCACAGGCATTCAAACGATGCAGAATTATTTCTAGAAATTAAATAATAATTTTTTGGACCAATTAAGTGTAATTGGATAATTTCCCGCGCCACACCTGACAATCTCACACGGCACAGTGGTTGAAAATGTACTGGTCTGAAAATCTGTGGTCAGGAATTGCTTTCTAAAGATATTTGTAGTTTACACTGAAACTGAGATGCAGGAGGCGAAGGGTTAAGCGAGCTCTTAAAGTGGATGCATTTGTATAAAAACCCGTTTTCCACCAAACAAGATTAATTCCTAATCTGAGACGCCGAGGCCGGAGAAAATACCGGCATCGAGCTGAGCGGCGGAGCGGAGTGAAATGAAACATGACTGCGGATGAGACGAGAAGCTCCAGATCCGCTGTGTTCTGCTTTTCAGCTCCAGACAAGATCTTTAAAGAAAAAGTAAAAAAGTACTTGGCGTACATCATTAACAGATGCTTAATTGCGGTTAATTGCTGCATGACTCTATGCTAATTTAAACCCTCCAGCCAGATTAAGAGCGGAAAAGGTTTCATAAGAAGAGAAATGTAACTGCTGCTTTTCTCCTGTCAGACGCCTGCAATGTCAATCAACACGTCACAGACGACGCTCCACCATGATGATGTCACATCCGTCTCATTAGGAACGACTTCACTGTTTAAAAGCCAGCGCTGATTTTTATCGTGTTTCTGAAACCAACATGTTTCTAATGTAAAGATCTGGAGGAAATATTTACCTTCAGTTTCCCAGCCGAGATGCTCGTCTGTTGAACTGCAACAGAAAAAAACACAACACTAATTGTAACACACATATAGTCACTTAACCAAAAGTATTGGCACCCCTTAATGCACACAGAACGCTAACAGGAGCAGTTCGATATATGAAGTGAAATTGGAGAAAATTCATAAAGGTAAATAAGACATGTGGCAAAATATTGGCAGAAATTCACGATATATTCGTTTATACAGACAAATTAAAGCACGAGCCATCCTCTTCCTCAAACACGGTCTCACAGACGGCCTCTTGATTGGCTACCTGAGCATGCCCCTCCCACTCAGACAGCATGACCTGTTTTGCTCGCATGGCTTCTCGTGGTCTCTGGACACCATCTGTTTTTGACCTGATTGTGTCCTGGCTTCTGACGTCGACGTTTGGATCGGATATTAATAAAACCAACAGAGACGGGGCCTCAAACGAGAGATCTGGGCGGTTCTAACTGTAAGGGTGCCAATATTTTTGAAACCAGCGTTCATTAATTACAGCTCAAAATCATGCTATGACATCTGAAAAAAAAACTCTAATGAATGTGGTCTAATAAAAATGATATTATATTATATTATATTATATTATATTATATTATATAATATAATATAATATAATATAATATAATATAATATAATATAATATAATATAATATTTTGATAGTTCTGTTATCTAAATATTTATCTATTATTTTTAATTAACTATTTTTAAAAATTATATTAAATTAAATAATAATTTCAGGATCAAAACTCCTAAAAGAATAACAAATTTATTTCTAATAAATATATACACACACACACACACACACACACACACACACACACACACACACACAGAGCATGAGTCAGTCTACAGCAGGTTGACAAATAGCAGCTGAATGCTGTGGTGCCGTAACATGTGTTTCGTTACAAAAGCCTATTTATCACTTGTGAGTGGAGTAAATCCACAGTGAGTGTGTGTGTGTGTGTGTGTGTGTGTGTGTGTGTGTGTGTGTGTGTGTGTGTGTGTGTGTGTGTGTGCGAGAGAGAGAGAGAGAGAGAGAGAGAGAGAGAGAGAGAGACAATAAAACGTCCTACAGAGCTTACAGGAGCGCCCGTACCTCACGCCCTCCGATTTCCTGCACACTGTCAGATAATCACAATCATTTATTCATTCACTTCATCCTGCAGCTGCGCTTAACATCCGGCCTCGAGGTGAAAATACCGCACGGAGAGACGAGAGGAAGTGACATTGGGCTGACAGCCTGTATTTACAGCTCGCCGCTCAAGGACTGAGGGGTCGAGACATAAAAACGACAGACAAATGAGTTTATATTCAGCTCGGTCCTGAGAGGACGCACACGGTCCGGGTCAGAATTAGACATCACGAGGCTCAGATGTGAAGAAAATCCGCGCTCGGGAACCTGTCCGGTTATATCACACAAACACCGAGCTATGGGTTACACAACTCAGCAACGCTGTGTTCATAACGTGTTAATAACCTTTCTGCTTTACTGATACGGTTAGAAACCACGCCTTTCATCACGTTGCTTTCAGAGGAAACTCTTTACAGAACAGATATTCTCCACACTTTGTTTACACGAGCCACGTTCTCGGGTTAAATAATGCACGTCTCCGTCGTCTCCGCAATGAAACCCGAGCCGACGGATGGATGGGTTCCCGAGCCAAACAAGCACACTCATGATCAACAGTAAACAAGGGAGGTGAAAGAATACAGATAGTGTGTGTGTGTGTGTGTGTGTGTGTGTGTGTGTGTGTGTGTGTGTTTGAATGGCGTGGAGATGCCATGATGCTTTTCCTCAGTATAAACATGGAGTTTTGTTGAATTTTGTGTTCATTTTTGCTGAATCGTGAAATCTGGGCAAGACTGTATAACTGATGAAGCACTGACATTAACCCTAAACCCTAACCATAACCCTAAACCCTAACCATAACCCTAAACCCTAACCATAACCCTAAACCCTAACCATAACCCTAAACACTAACCATAACCCTAAACCCTAACCATAACCCTAAACCCTAACCATAACCCTAAACACTAAACACTAACCCCTAACCGTAACCATAATCTCTAATCCCAACATTAACCCTAACCCTAAACCCTAACCATAACCTCTAACCCTAAACCAACCCTCTAAGGTCTAAACCCTAACCCCTAACCCTAAATACTAACCCCTAACTGTAACCATAATCTCTAATCCCAACATTAACCCTAACCCCAACCCCTAAACACAAGCCTTAACCCTAACCTCTAACCCTAAACCCTGTAAAACCCTAACCCTACACACTAACCCCTAACCCAATCCCTAACCCTAACTACTAACCCTTACTCATAACCCTAATCCCTAACCCAAACCACTAACCACTACCTCTAACCCCTAACCATAACCCTAAACACTGTCAGCCAAACTCTAACCCTACACACTAACCCCTAACGCAATCCATAACCCCTAACCCTAACTACTAACCCTTAATCATACAATCAAACCTCTAAACTCCATCCTTAACCCTAATCCCTAACACAAACCACTAACCACTACTGCTAACCCCTAACCCAAAGCACTAACCCCTAACCCCTAACCTCTAACCCTTACCCCTAAACCCTATAATCCCTAACCCATAACCTCTAACCATTACTCCTAATCCCTAACCCTTAACTTCTAAACCCTGAACCTTGACACCTTCTACGAAATAAATAATAAATATAAGTTAATGATTGTATAACAGCTCGGTCTGGTGTGTGTTCTTCCTCATACACAACATCGATTTGTCAAAAATGTTCATTTACTTGCACAACACGTCGTGTAATGTTATTAGATTTGAAGCTGACGACAGCGAGACAAGTTAGTTCCTGTTCTCACTGACGTTACTGCTGTTGCTCCCTCACCAGCCTCTCGCAAAAAATGCAGCTTGTCATTCTGCTGAAAATAAATGACGTGGAAGCGCCGACACCCGAGACTCCGCCCACAAGAGTTCCATAAACAGCAAAATACAAAACATCAAACATTATTTGTTCACGTCGGATCATTATTAGTCTGATCTTAGATTAATCCCAGAACGAGAGCATTAATATATTATAATATATGTTTAATAAACCTCTGGATGATGAAACACTAACCCTGAGAGAGCTGAAGGCGACGCAGAAAGAGAGAGACAGAGAGAGAGAGAGAGAGGGGGAGATATGGAGAGACAGAGACAGTCAGAGATGGAGAGAGAGAGAGAGTGAGTGATGGAGAGAGACAGAGAGAAAGAGAGAGAGTGAACAATGGAGAGAAATAGATAGAGAGCAATAGACAGAAAGAAAGAGAGCGCAATGGAGAGAGCAATGGAGAGAATTAGAGAGAGAGAGAGAGAGCAATGGAGAGAAACAGAGAGAGAGAAATAGAGAGAGAGAGAGAGAGAGAGAGAGAGAGAGAGAGAGAGAGAGAGAGAGAGTTAAATGGAGTAATGGAGAGAGAGAGAGAGAGAGAGAGAGAGAGAGAGAGAGAGTTAAATGGAGTGATGGAGAGAGAGGAAGAGAGAGAGAGAGAGAGAGAGGAGAGAGAGAGAGAGAGAGAGAGAGTGCACGTTGGAGTGATGGAGAGAAATAGAGAGAGAGAGAGAGAGAGAGAGAGAGAGAGAGTTAGATGGAGTGATGGCGAGAGAGAGAGAGAGAGAGGCGTAATCACTAATCACTGTAATTCGGAGATGGAGGATTATTCAGCGTCTCGATGCACATCTGTGGGAAAGCAGCCAAACTGGAGCTGATGAAGCCAGAGACGTTTGTTGAGTTGTTTACTGGCTTAAACCCAATTTTTCTAATTTGTGCTCGCGTGATGAAAGTTGTTTAAATGTGAATAGAGTGAAATGGGATCGGAGTCGAACGTATCCGCGGTGATGTGCTGAACGTTCGGTGTGGGAGAAACAACCTGAGCTTGACATTTCGTTTGGATAGATAGCAACAAACAAACAGCTACACCTTAAAAATCTAAATTATTCAGACATGTAGTCCAGGTGTGATGGAGCGGTTACTATGGAAACCATAACGCATCAATACAGCTATAACTATATAACTACATCATCACCTTCTGTCCGATCGGATTCGAGGTCCAGACTTCACCTCGTCAGTGTCCCCGTCCTGAGCTCTAACGACCCCGCCTCTAATCTCCTCCACTTTGTTGATTACTTTTCCCTGTCAGCGCCCACGGGTGCATTTACTTCCTTCGCTCCTTCACTTCCATCAACTGTTCCACGTTCTGTCCCTTTTCCATGTGTCCATAAATCAGCCTGCGAGGATTCGGCGTGTGCAGCCGAACAAATAAGCCAGGATTAATGTTGAGCAAACACAATCAGATCCTGCTGAATAAAAGCGTACAGTGAAATCAATAATAATTAGCGGAAGACCGTGTGCAACACGGACGCGGAGTTCTAAACGCGGATTGATGCGGGAGAAATGTTTTTCGAGGGACACCAGTCAATAACTTTTCTTCTGTCTGGTAGTTTGGGGTCGATTCAATGCTGCCAGGAGCCTCGGCGTGGGTTAGATGAAGTTCTCAGAGGTTCTGGAGAACGTGTGGAGACGTTCAGATATGAGCGAGATTGTAAAAAGAAATCACATTTATTTAAAAATGTATGTAAATTCTGCTGAAGCAGGAGCTTCACACTATTTTAGGTACTAAATTTCACAAGCTTCTGCACACAAACCCAATTTTTAATTTTTTGCTGAATATATATTCGTTGCTGTAAATATTCTTCGATGGTGAGATTTTGCAAGGTCTTACAGTTCTCAGGAATGTCACAAGTCATTTTCATGATTTGTTCAGATACTGAGGCTGAGGAATAAAATTGCTTTTGATCTGTAAAGGTGTGCCATTACTGTAACTCACTATTACTGTACATTAATTCTCACACAATTGACTGTTCAGTGAAGGGAACAAAAGGTCAGATCTGTGTCAGGTTAAAGACTTGCCTCACTTTAGCTTGAGGACGCGAATGTAGCTTTAATCCAAGGTCAAAAGTGGGGTGGATTTGATTTAATTTAATTTAATTTAATTTAATTTAATTTAATTTAATTTAATTTAATTTAATTGTATTTAATTTTATTTACATATTTAATTAAATAAAACTTAATTGAATCTATTTTAATTAAATTAAATCTTATTTTATTTTATTTATATATTTAATTAAATAAAATGTAATTGAATCTATTTTAATTTAATTAATTAAATTTTATTTATTTTATGTATTTAATTTAATTTAATTTAATTTTATTTTATTTTATTTTATTTTATTTACATATTTAATTAAATAAAACTTAATTGAATTTATTTTAATTAAATTAAATCTTATTTTATTTTATTTATGTATTTAATTAAATAAAATGTAATTGAATCTATTTTAATTTAATTAATTAAATTTTATTTAATCTATTTTAATTCAATTAAATCTTATTTTATTTTATTCATGTATTTAATTAAATAAAATGTAATTGAATCTATTTTAATTTAATTTAAATTATTTTATTTATGTATTTTATTTTATGTATTTAATTTAATTTAATTTAGTAAGCTCCTTTGGCTTTAATGACAGTATTATATTCTACACTACATAGGGAGCAAAAGTAGTGAACATTAAATAGGACACTGCTTTGGGGTTTGTCCTCTGTGTGCTTACAAAATTTTTTTTTTTTTAATTGAAATGAAATATATTAAAATACAATAAAATAAAATACATTTCTAGAAGAAATTTTTGTAATGATCATTTTAAACTAAAGTTTAAAAAGAAATAAAATAAAATGTTAATTTTTCAGGCTTGCTATATGATATGAACACACAGAGGACTAGGGCTGATGTTCACCATGTCTCTGAAGGTAGGTTATAACACACACACACAGACACACACACACACACACACACACACACAAAAGACACACACACACACACACACACACACACCCACACACACACACACACACACACACACAGACACACACACACACACACACACAACACACACACACACACAGAGATCTGTTAACACTAATTTATAACATTAATCAATAGCTTCGTTAGCTCTCGATTTATGAGGCTATTTATTTCTGCATTGATTTTTTTTTTTTATTCCTCTACGCATGACTTGTCAAGTGAAGTTAATAAGACTCATATCCCGCTTCATTAAC
>JAUCMX010000020.1:1424015-1426515 GCA_033459395.1 Hemibagrus guttatus
TCGTTTGGGTTTGTCCTTTAAGGAAGAAACAAAAGAAACATAAAATGTTGAGTAGCACTTGATTTCATAACAGTACACAGTGCTGCATAAGCCTGTCATTAGACTGGATATGATTTCTTTCTGTTATAATACAGTTCATTATAAGCTGACAGCACCGAACTGTCATTACTCTGTAACTGTCTGCGTCATAAGAGAGTTATAAGCATGTGTTCATACTGACATCCTGACCATGTGGCCAGTCTATAAGTCACTTTTCCCAGTGAACCTTAGATGGTGAGCTATGACATGTTATTAGCTACAAAGTCAGTCATCATGGCTTACTATCATGAGTCAAGTGTCATAACATGACACTGTGATCATGGCAACAAAGACCTGACATTAAATATAGCAAAAACATTTGAAATGCTTTATGACACCCTGCCGAAGCCTTTATAAATATTCATGACGATTTTGATCAGCTGTCAGAGATGGTTTATGAAGCTTCATAATATAGCATTATGAACACAACCCACTACCTTTGTGTCAAGAGTAACATCATCTATCGTCCATTCTACTCATAAAACAGAACAATTTCACTTCATGTAACTGACAAATTAAATAAACAGCGCTGTCATTATTATACTGTCATAAGAGTGTTATAAGCATGCGTTCATATTGCTTTTCCAACCATATGAAGTCACTTCAGACCATCGTTTGGACATATCACCTCCCAATGAGCCTTATATGCTATGCTATCATAGCATGTCATAACATGACATTGTGATTATAGAATAAAGACCTATGTCACCTGACATCAATAGCAAAAATATTTCAAATGTCTTATGGCACCCTACCGAAGCCTTTATAAATATTTAAGTAGATTTCAATCAACTGTCATAGAGGGTTTATGAAGGACTTATGTCAAAAGTAACAGCATCTATAATCTATTCTACTAATAAAACAGAACAATTTCACTTCATGTAACTGACAAATAAAATAAAGTCATAAGAGTGTTATAAGCATGCGTTCATATTGATTTTCCAACCATATGAAGTGACCATCATTTGAACATATCGCCTCCCAATGAGCCTTATATGCTGTGCTATGACGCATTATTAGCCACAAAGTCAGTCGTCATTGCTTTCTAGTCAAAGTCAAGTGTCATAACCTGATATTAGGATCAAGGCAACACAGATTGCAGGACATCAAACAGGAAAAATAGCTTTATGATGTCCTAAGAGTAATAATATGTCAATTCATCTCAGCTGTCATAAAGGGTCTGTGTAGGTGTTATGTAGCATTATGAACACCAGGCTTAAGTATTTACAAAATCTGTCACGATCTATTTAAACAGCACATCAGATCGGATCCCACGCCATTTTCCTCTAGATTTACAGAAATACGTTTTGTTTCAGTGACTACTTATTTCTCAGGACTTTATCCTCCACTGAGCATCATCTTGTATTCTGACACCCGAGCGGTTGATTGTCTCGGTAATTCCACCCTGTCATTCAACACAAAGAATTCAGCTTTTGTTCACTTCCATGGGCAAAAAGAAAAAATGTTAATTCACTGATCCAAAGAGCTCTCTCTCCAGTCGTGACTGTTTTTTGTTTGTTGTCTGCCAAACAGCGTGAAGATATCTGGCAGCAGTCACACACCTGACAACTTCACTAGATAGAAAATTCACAAGATAGAAAATTTTAGACCGAACTGAAGCGTGCAGCGCGAACACAGCGCTAGCTTTGACGTGGAAAAAATTCTCTGAGAAAATAATGCTACATCTTAGCATGGTTTACATATTTAAATCATTTCTCAGGGAAAAGTTAAACTCGAATTAAAGCAGAAAATTCTTCACTCATGAAAAAGTATGCAAGTGTGAATAAGGATGCTAAACAAATTAGCGGCTCTTTCATCAAAGGATCGTAGATGAAAACATTAGCTAAGGCTAACTCAGAAGAGCTTAATTGCTAACCTTTCACATTAGCTAGCATAAGACTAATAACTAAATGTCATTAATGTTTAGATTTTTTTTAAGCAGTTCAGATCTGAAGCTGTGTGATGCTAATGCTAGGAATGGAAAAAGACGGAGAACTTCTGAGATGTTTGTAAGACGCCTTGTCTGCCAGAGTGTCGGTGGCCATTTTGAATTTTTATTCTCATCCAATATCAGTGCCTGGTAGCTCCACCCCTCTTCCACTAGCTGAGCAAAGCTGAGTGCCTGTGCTTGTTATGTGCACTTCTTCTTCTTCTGCTTCTTCTTTTTCTTCTTCTCCTTTTGTCTTCTTTTTCTTCTTCTGCTTCTTCATCTTCTTCTTCATCTTCTTCTTCTTCTTCTTTTTTTCTCTTCTTTTGCTTCTTCTTCTTTTTCATCTTCTTCTTCTGCTTCTTCATCTTCTTCTTCTTCTTCTGCTTCTTCTTCTGCTTCTTCTTCTTCTTCTTCTTCTTCTGCTTCTTCTGCTTCTTCTTCTTCTTCTGCTTCTTCTTCTTCTTCTGCTTGAAGGAAAACAGTGAGCAAGTA
>JAUCMX010000020.1:1429015-1451515 GCA_033459395.1 Hemibagrus guttatus
AAATATCACAAAGAGCTCTGGGATTTAAAGGGAATTCTCCAGCGCTCTTCTCCTCTCCTCCAAAATCCGTCTGGAGAAAAGAATCAAGAAGAATGATCCAAAGCACTTCAACAGAACTAGAGAATTCATCAGGAATAATGGATTAATAACAAAACCTCATTTTTATATATTTATAGTTACATTTAATGATGTGGGTCTTCCATGAAGCAGGTCAGATCCCAATCTGCGTTATAGCAGCTATAAACACTCACTCCCTCACCAGCCTCTCTTCATAAACATTACATCAGACTCTACATCATACTATTCATCAGACTGTATATCAGACTCTATATCAGATTTCACAGCAAACTGTACATCACACTGTACATCAGACTCTACATCAGACTACACACCAGACTCTACATCAGACTGTCCATCACACTGCACATCACACTGTACATCAGACTGTACATCAGACTCTACATCAGACTGTACATCAGACTGTACATCAGACTGTCCATCACACTGCACATCACACTGTACATCAAACTCTACATCAGACTCTACATCACACTGTACATCGGATGCTACATCAGACTGAACATCAGACTCTACATCAGACTCTACATCATACTATTCATCAGACTGTACATCACACTGTACATCAGACTGTACATCATACTGTACATCATACTGTTCATCAGACTCTACCTCAGACTGTACATCACACTGTACATCAGACTCTACCTCAGACTGTACATCAGACTGTTCATCAGACTCTACCTCAGACTGTACATCACACTGTACATCAGACTCTACCTCAGACTGTACATCAGACTGTACATCAGACTCTACCTCAGACTGTACATCAGACTGTTCATCAGACTCTACCTCAGACTGTACATCACACTGTACATCGACTCTACCTCAGACTGTACATCACACTCTACATCAGACTCTACCTCAGACTGTACATCAGACTGTTCATCAGACTCTACATCAGACTCTACATCAGACTCTACCTCACACTGTACATCACACTGTACATCACACTGTACATCAGACTCTACATCAGACTGTACATCAGACTCTACCTCAGACTCTACCTCAGACTGTACATCACACTGTACATCACACTGTACATCAGACTATACCTCAGACTCTACCTCAGACTGAACATCAGACTCTACATCAGACTCTACCTCAGACTGTATATCAGACTGTACATCACACTGTACATCACACTGTACATCACACTGTACATCAGACTCTACATCAGACTACACACCAGACTCTACATCAGACTGTACATCACACTGTACATCAGACTCTACATCAGACTGTACATCAGACTGTAAATCACACTGTACATCAGACTGTACATCAGACTCTACATCAGACTGTACATCAGACTGTACATCAGACTGTCCATCACACTGCACATCACACTGTACATCAAACTCTACATCAGACTCTACATCACACTGTACATCGGATGCTACATCAGACTGAACATCAGACTCTACATCAGACTCTACATCATACTATTCATCAGACTGTACATCACACTGTACATCAGACTGTACATCATACTGTACATCATACTGTTCATCAGACTCTACCTCAGACTGTACATCACACTGTACATCAGACTCTACCTCAGACTGTACATCAGACTGTTCATCAGACTCTACCTCAGACTGTACATCACACTGTACATCAGACTCTACCTCAGACTCTACCTCAGACTGTACATCAGACTGTTCATCAGACTCTACCTCAGACTGTACATCACACTGTACATCAGACTCTACCTCAGACTGTACATCACACTGTACATCAGACTGTACATCAGACTGTTCATCAGACTCTACATCAGACTCTACCTCACACTGTACATCACACTGTACATCACACTGTACATCAGACTCTACATCAGACTGTACATCAGACTCTACCTGAGACTCTACCTCAGACTGTACATCACACTGTACATCACACTGTACATCAGACTATACCTCAGACTCTACCTCAGACTGAACATCAGACTCTACATCAGACTCTACCTCAGACTGTATATCAGACTGTACATCACACTGTACATCACACTGTACATCAGACTCTACATCAGACTACACACCAGACTGTAAATCACACTGTACATCAGACTCTACATCAGACTGTACATCAGACTGTACATCAGACTCTACCTCAGACTCTACCTCAGACTGTACATCACACTGTACATCAGACTCTACATCAGACTGTACATCACACTGTACATCGGATGCTACATCAGACTGAACATCAGACTCTACATCAGACTCTACATCATACTATTCATCAGACTGTACATCACACTGTACATCAGACTGAACATCACACTGTACATCAGATTTCACAGCAGACTGTACATCAACCTGTCCATCACACTGCACATCACACTGTACATCAAACTCTACATCAGACTGTACATCACACTGTACATCACACTGTACATCAGACTCTACCTCAGACTGTACATCAGACTGTTCATCAGACTCTACATCAGACTGTACATCAGACTCTACCTAAACACTGTTACATCACACTGTACATCACACTGTACATCAGACTCTACATCAGACTGTACATCAGACTCTACCTCAGACTCTACCTCAGACTGTACATCAGACTGTACATCACACTGTACATCAGACTGTACCTCAGACTGAACATCAGACTCTACATCAGACTCTACCTCAGACTGTATATCAGACTGTACATCACACTGTACATCAGACTGTACATCAGACTCTACATCAGACTGTACATCAGACTCTACATCAGACTCTACCTCAGACTGTACATCACACTGTACATCAGACTCTACCTCAGACTCTACCTCAGACTGACATCAGACTCTACATCAGACTCTACCTCAGACTGTATATCAGACTGTACATCAGACTGTACATCAGACTGTACATCACACTGTATATCAAACTCTACATCACACTGTACATCAGACTGTACATCAGACTGTTCATCAGACTCTACCTCAGACTGTACATCACACTGTACATCAACTCTACACACACTGTACATCAGACTGTACATCAGACTCTACATCAGACTCTACCTCAGACTGTACATCACACTGTACATCAGACTGTACATCAGACTCTACATCAATGTACTCACACTGTACATCAGACTCTACCTCACACTGTACATCAGACTGTACATCACACTGTACATCACACTGTACATCAGACTGTACATCACACTGTACATCACACTGTACATCAGACTCTACATCAGACTGTACATCAGACTCTACCTCAGACTCTACCTCAGACTGTACATCACACTGTACATCACACTGTACATCAGACTCTACCTCAAACTGAACATCAGACTCTACATCAGACTCTACCTCAGACTGTATATCAGACTGTACATCACACTGTACATCACACTGTACATCAGACTGTACATCACACTGTATATCAAACTCTACATCACACTGTACATCACACTGTACATAAGACTGTTCATCAGACTCTACATCAGACTGTACATCACACTGTATATCAAACTCTACATCACACTCTACATCACACTGTACATCAGACTGTTCATCAGACTCTACATCAGACTCTACCTCAGACTGTACATCACACTGTACATCAGACTGTTCATCAGACTCTACATCAGACTCTACATCAGACTGTACATCACAATGTACATCACACTGTACATCAGACTCTACCTCAGACTCTACCTCAGACTGTACATCACACTGTACATCAGACTGTACATCACACTGTACATTACACTGTACATCAGACTCTACCTCAGACTGTACATTAGACTGTACATCACACTGTACATCACACTGTACATCAGACTCTACCTCAGACTCTACCTCAGACTGTACATCACACTGTACATCAGATTCTACCTCAGACTGTACATCAGACTGAACATCAGACTCTACATCAGACTCTACGTCATACTATTCATCAGACTGTACATCACACTGTACATCAGATTCTACCTCAGACTGTACATCAGACTGAACATCAGACTCTACATCAGACTCTACGTCATACTATTCATCAGACTGTACATCACACTGTACATCAGACTCTACATCAGACTTTCTGCCTATCTATCTATCTATCTATCTATCTATCTATCTATCTATCTATCTATCTATCTATCTATCTATCTATCTATCTATCTATCCTTCTTCCATCCATCCATCCTTCTTTCTTTCTTTCTTTCTTTCTTTCTTTCTTTCTTTCTTTCTTTCTTTCTTTCTTTCTTTCGTCCGTTCTTCCTTTATTCTCTCATCATAATCAAAACATTCTTCCTTTTTTCTTTCTCTCCATTTTTTTTTTTTTACATTTTGTTTATAATTTGATTTTGGTCCTGGCTCCGCCTCCTGTCGGATCATTGGTCGGTTCCTGATTGTAATCACCTGCTCTGTGTTTAATCTGTGATGTTTTTGACTGATTAGATCCTCTTTTCCTCACGAAGTCTTAATGATGAATTAAAACATCCACGAATTCCAAACGGTTTTCCGATCACGATTGTGTATTTTCTACCATGCTTCAATGTGTCTCTTTTCTCTAGTCTATCTCTTTAATACCTCTCTCTTCCTCCACCCCACCCCCAACACCACCCCCACCCCCCATCTCCACCCCCCCACCCCCCATCTCCTGCCCCAGTCTTCTTGCCCTTGGTCCAGATGTTGCTTCACCTGGTGTCTCTGGGAGTCTATCTCAGCTCTCACAGCCTTGTTGAGAAGAAAGGAAAGGAGTTTTTTCCTCATTTCAGCCTCCTTTCTGTCTCTCTGTCTCCTCGTGTCTGTAGGGAATGACCACTTTGCCCCACGCTGTGCTGATTTCACACACGCCTCAGCGGCTGCGGTGCTCCTGCCCCTCGGAGCGGTGGGGAATTTTTTTCTTTTGACAGGAAGCTAAAATAAGCTGAAACGACTTTAATGGAGACATTTTAGATATGCATTAAAGAATTGTAAAGGACTGCAGTAAATTATAGAAGACACAACCTGAGGCACTGGAAGATGGAGGATGAGTGGAACTTTCCGGTAAGGTGGGAAGCTTACAAAACAGGAATGAGATGTCTGGATTGGGTTCGATTTACGATTTTTTCAGTCATTTAGATCAATAAATGAGTTAGAAAACAGGACTTTTCATCTGGCACTAATAATGATGGAGCTCTGAGGGCTTGTCCCCCCCCCCGAGACAACACACAAATGGTTCAGTCCAGAGTTCCATTCAGAAGCAACAGTAGCCTCCTGCTTCTCCTTCAAGATAATATCACAAAATAATGAAAGAAGAACAGAGAAAAAGAGTTAAAGAAAGGAGCGCTAACACAATCAGTGAAAGTCTGCGTCAGTCTGGAGTAAAATCTGCCACGAACACTGTTTAAATGTTCACACAGCTCGCAGACCCGTAACACAACTTGGGCAATTAAACCAGAAGTGGAATTGTTTCTGGTGAACGTGTTCTTCATGCCTCATTAAACACTCAGCGAAGTGTGTATTCTGATTTCACAACAACTGACAAAGTGTAAGTGTGTGTGTGAGTCTGCGTGCATATGTGTATAAAAGACAAGGGCAGACATAGAATGGGAGGGATGGAAGGAAGGAAGGAAGGAAGGACGGACGGACGGACGCGGACGGAAGGAAGGAAGGAAGGAAGGAAGGAAGGAAGGAAGGATTAAAGAAGGAGGGCATTCATTATTTTTTTGTTTATTTATTCCCGCAATAGTTTTTTATGTCTTTGTATGTGTGTGTGTGTCCCATCAGAAAGCGACAAACACACACACACACACACACACACACATACACACATACCTGGCAGCAGAGTTGGCTTTATCGGGACTCAGCCGCTATCTACTGTTTGGAATAGATAAACAGGCATTTGCATGTCTAATGAGATTGGATGAGCTACAGCTCTGTGTGTGTGTGTGTGTGTGTGTGTGTGTGTGTGTGTGTGTGTGTGTGTGTGTGTGTGGAGATGCTCTTTGGACTGTGCACTGTGACGTGAGCTCAGAGGTGAAAAGTGCTGTTTGTAGATGACATTGCCAGGAGACAGTTGTACGTACCTCTCTCTCTCTCTCTCTCTCTCTCTCTCTCACACACACACACACACACACACAAACACACACACACACAGGTGAATTCACTAGAATTACAATTTAGCTGCCTCACTTGAAGGTTCAAGCTGAAAAAAATTAAATCTGAAATTTCATCCCAATTTTCCAGGTGTTTGTTTTTTCCAAGTGGAAGTGGGAATTTTTCCCACATGATGTGAATTCAACATTCAACTTCTTCATCATGTAATTAAAATGCACACTGCCCCAAATCAGATGTTTTGGACAAACAGGGTCACTCAGAATGTTGGAATAACTTTGAATTAAAGTAAATCTCCGGCATCCTTTAAACATCAACATTAAATCAAGAGGAGAAGAACCTGAACATCGCACTTCACTCTGTTATCAGCCGCAGAGAGAGAGAGAGAGAGAGAGAGAGAGAGAGAGAGAGAGAGAGGTACAGAGAATTCATCAGCTCTTTGGACTGACCCCAGACTGTGACTTTTAGCCTATTTTAAGCCTGTAATAAGAGGTGAGTGTTACACATCTGTACTACAATCATCACTGTAGTGCTCCATTAAGAAAAGTGCCGTGTCCCAAATCTAAAGTGTTTATACTCCTAAAATACCTGCAGCTAATGCAAAAAATAAATAAATAAATAAATAAATAAATAAAAACAGACCCATGAAAAGACAAAAGACTTCAGGTTTATTTAACATAGAGAAATGACTCAAATCTTCACAAATCTACTCTATAGAGAGCTATCTCTATCTCACACATACCCTAATTAGCCATTAGCACACTGATACTTCACTTTTATAGTAACACATGTATTGACACAGCACCCATCAGTGTATGGTTGTGCAAAAGTTTGCACACCCCATGAGATCTCGTGCAATATGATCCCAGAACTATCACTGATCCCATTACTGTTGCTGATCCCAGAACTGTTACTGATACCAGCCAAGAACTATCATTGATTCCATAACTATTACTGATCCAATAGCTATCACTGATCCCATAACTATTGCTGATCCCATTATTATTGTTGATCCCATTTTATTATCAACGATCCCATAACTATCACTGATCCAATAGCTATCACTGATCCCATAGTTATCACTGATCCCATTACTATCAGTGATCCCAGACCTGTTACTGATCCCATAATTATCACTGCTCCAATAACTATCACTGATCCCATCCAATAACTCTCACTGATCCTATAACTATCATTGATCCCATAACTATTAGATCCCATAACATTCAGTGATCCCATAATTATCACTGATCCAATAACTGTCACTGATCCCATAACTATTAGATCCTATAACTATCACCGATCCCATTACTATCACTGATCCTATAACTATCACTGATCCCATAACTATCACTGATCTCATAACTATCACCGATCCCATAACTATCACTGATCCCATAACTATTAGATCCCATGACGTTCAGTGATCCCATAATTATCACTGATCCCATAACTATCACTGATCCCATAACTATTAGATCCCATAACGTTCAGTGATCCCATAATTATCACTGATCCAATAACTGTCACTGATCCCATAACTATTAGATCCTATAACTATCACCGATCCCATTACTATCACTGATCCTATAACTATCACTGATCCCATAACTATCACTGATCCCATAACTATCGCTGATCCCATAACTATCACCGATCCCATAACTATCACTGATCCCATAACTATCACCGATCCCATAACTATCACTGATCCCATAACTATCGCTGATCCCAGAACTGTTACTGAATCCACAGTTATCACTGATCCCATAACTATCACTGATCCCATAACTATCGCTGATCCCAGAACTGTTACTGGATCCATAACTATCACTGATCCCATTACTATCACTGATCCATGAACTATCACTGATCCCATTACTACCACTGATCCCATCCAATAACTCTCACTGATCCTATAACTATCACTCATCCTATAACTGTCAGTGATGCCATAACTATTAGATCCCATAACTATCACTGATCCCATAACTATTAGATCCTATAACTATCACTGATCCCATTACTACCACTGATCCCATCCAATAACTATCACTGATCCCATAACTATTAGATCCTATAACTATCACTGATCCCATTACTATCACTGATCCCATCCAATAACTCTCACTGATCCTATAACTATCACTCATCCTATAACTGTCACTGATGCCATAACTATTAGATCCTATAACTATCACTGATCCCATAACTATCACTGATCCCATAACTATCACTGATCCCATTACTACAATGGATCCCATAACTATCACTGATTCCATTACTATCACTGATTCCAACCAATAAGTATCACTGATCCCATAACAGTTACTGATCCCATAACTATTTGTTCCCATAACTATCACTGCTCAGTGATAGTATCACTCTGCCTTTGGAGGGATGTGTAAACAAAAGAGGGCGTGGCTAATCATAGGTAACACATAGCTAGATGTCGTTAGTATTAGCACTGAGTCATTTTTTTGACAAGTTGCCTAGTTCCTGTGAGGAATGCTCATAAAAATAGTTGTAAAGTTAGTAAACCTAATGAGTTATTAATTATTTATATAAAATGTATTCAAACTGGTAAAAACTGAGGCAAAGCACAGAGCTGCAGAATTACCGTGTGGTCTTTATAGAAGTTATATTCACAGAACTGTCCAGTGGTTAAGTTTTACTTTCTCTCACTGGATTTCTGACCAGACTTCCGCTATAAAATTATCTCACATTTCCCAAATATTCTTAATCATAAATCATCATCAGAACAAACATCTGAATGCACATGACAAATGTTTCTGCATCTGCCTTCATCACGGGAGCTAATTACCCACACAGAGACAGGATAAAGAGTGTGTGTGTGTGTGTGCGTGTGTGTGTGTGTGTGTGTGTGTGTGTGTGTGTGTGTAAATAAGTCCTTCAGCTTATTTTTTGCAACATGAAGGCCATTTTAAGTCTTTGTGGGAAAATATACAGAAATCCTGAATATCCGTCTCATTTAACTTACAGTAACATAAAATTTTATTATTTTAATCTTCAGAATATTTTTGCCGTTCACGATGTCTCTGGAAAATCTTTACATACTTTCTAAACAAAATCCCAAATTATATATTTTTAAAAATCCTTTTTTTTTCATGCTACAATTGCAGTTTCTTTTTTTAAACTAGTCGTTTGTAGTAAAGTTTTGTAGATTTATATATATATTATTTTTTCCAAAAATTATATTTATTTATTATTATTTCTGAGAATTAACCTTTTTTTTTTTTTATTCAGCTATAATGTTTTATCCTTTTTTTGGATAGCTATTCCATGTACATTTGAATATGAGTTATAATGCTTATAATAGGTACAATTTTATAATAAAGAAAACAATAAAGAATATTTAAAATTTTTTTACATAAAAAAAAATGTATTCATAGAATTTATACATAAAAAGAAATTTTACTGAAAGAGGTGATAATATACAGCTTGTGAGAACTTGGCTGGTTGCCATAAAATAAATAAATAAATAAATAAATAAATAAATAAATAAGATACAAATATAATACTAAGGTATTAAATTTACAAAGTTACACATAATAAACATTCTTAAATTATGTTTTAAAAAATATCTCTTATTCTATTATTTTATTTGATATATAAGCTAAACTAAAATGTTAATAATTTAAAAATATTATTAATATTATTACACAATTATTGCATAGTTTTTTGTACACATTACTATACAAAAACAAAAATGTTTCAGAAATGTCTAAAACATGCGAATTTAAAACATAATTTCAAAACTTTTTTATTTTATTGTTCATATTAATGATAAATTTATATCTGAATTCTTTAATGCAGAATCTAAAATGCAGAAAATCACTGCACACTTTTAATGAGCTCACTCTGAAAGCAAGCACTGAAGATTTTCAGAGTGTGTGTGTGTGTGTGTGTGTGTGTGTGTGTGTGTGTGTGTGTGTGGCCACTAGAGCAACGAACCCAGAGGAGGAGATCATTATCTTCATCCAAAGCCCAGTGGGGCAAGTGGAAAATGTCACTGAATAATTTGAATGGAAAGTCCAGAGGCATTGCTGAGCTCTCTCTTTCTCTCTTTAACTTCTCTCTCACTTTTTCCTCTCTCCTTTTTTCTCACTCGTTTTCTCTCCCTGGCATATGCCCTGAACCATGCTAGCGGTCTGTAGCGAAGCTTCTGAAAGTTGATCAGTGCGCTAGTACAGCCTCTGGAGATGAAGACTTCACTACTACTATGTCATGGCAGTGCATACTGTCTCTCTCTCTCTCTCTCTCTCTCTCTCTCTCTCTCTCTCTCTCTCTTTCTTTCACACACACACACACACACACACACACACACACACACACACACACACACACATTTTTCTCCTTTTGCTAACCTGTAAAAACATAGCCAATTAAATCTCACACTTGCATAATTTTAGCATATCTGTATTTTTCTCTGCACTGACCACCAGACACCAAAATGTCTCCGCTGATTTTTACAGCGAAGACTGTAAAAATCTGTGAGTCCATCTCACACGCAGACGAAGATGATGATGATAATCATTATCCATTTCTTTGTGTAATTGCGCATACTTTAAAGTCCTTAAATAAACAGAAATAAACAATAAAAATACAATTCCTTATGAATTTAAGAACTGAAAGACTTCTTAGCCAACTTAGCCAGCTCGTTAGTGGTGAAGCAGTGAAGTGTAAACAGTAAAGATTATGAAACCTCTTTGAAATCTTGCCAGATTAGCTCACTGTAGCTAGCTAGGTAGCGCTACCAGTAAACATTTATGAATATCACTCAAAATCCTCTCAGAAATCCTGTCAAAGTCACTCAAAGCTAGCTAGCTCTAACAGTGAAGATTAAGTACATTCATGACTATTATTCATATTTATTAATCCTCTCAGAAATCCTGTCAGATTACCTCATATTGTCCAGCTAGTTAGCAGTAACAGTGAAAATTATGTATACATATGAATATCACTCAAAATCCTAGCTAGCTAGAACTTTAGTGAGGATTATGTACATTCATGACTATTCCTCATATTTATTATTATATATTTAATATTATTGCTTTCTTAAATCCTGTCAGGAAGTTAGTTAGCACTAGCAGTTTAGAGTTTGTACTTTCAGGAATATTATTTAAAAAAATCTTGTCAGAAATCCAGTCAGATTAGCTCATATTGTCCAGCTAGTTAGTATTAACAGTGAAAATGTATACATATGAAACATGCTCAAAATCCTCTCAGAAATCCTGTCAAAGTGGTTCAAACTAGCTAGCTAGCACTAACAATGAAGAATATGTACATTTGTGACTATTACTCATATTTTCATATATTTAATCCTGTCAGATTAGCTAGTATTGTCCAGATAATTAGCGTTAACAGTGAAAATGATGCATAAATATAAAATTTGCTTAAATTCCTCACAGAAATCCTCACAGATTAGCTCATAGCAGCTAGCTAGAGATAAAAGTTCTAGAGGTAATACTTTCTTAGGCTTAAAAAAGATAAAAATGTTTTATAACACCAGAGTTTTGTGTCTGTATTTTGCTAATTCAGAATAAATCTCGCAGGTTGTGAGTTGATGTGCAGAGATCAGTTTCATCGTCACAGAACTGTGAGTAAAACAGAGCAGAGAACAAAACTACTTCCACTCCATGCTCGGTGTTGCTAATTAGCGCTGAGTGACATTTATGATGCTAACGGCACAATGTCCTTGGCCCAGTGTAGCTTGTGACCTTTATATTGTGTGTGTGTGTGTGTGTGTGTGTGTGTGCGCGCGCGCGTGCGTGTGTGTGTGCTAATAAGGCAGTTTAATTACTCAGTAATATGTTGGAGATGACCTTATGATTGTTGATTGGTTAAGCAAATCCGGTGGCTTTAATACATTCTCTCTTTCCGCATATCTGTCTGTCTGTCTGTCTGTCTGTCTGTGTCTCTTTCTCACCTCTTCTCTCTTCCTCACTCCTTCTGTCTATTCATCTGTCTGCCACTTCCTGTGTCTTTTGATCTTTATCCCTCCTTCATCCACACGTCTATCTCTCGACTTATCTAACTGTCTCTGTTTATCACTTCTGCTCTTTGGTGTCTTTCTTTATCTCTTCACCTGTCTGTCTGTCCATCTGTGCTTTTCTATCTATATATCTGCCTATCAATGCCTCTCCTTGTCTTGCTCCCTTTATAAATCTGTCTGTCACCACCTGTTTAAACGCTTGTCTGTCTGTCTTCCCATCTGTCTATTTTCGATTGTCCACCTGTCTGTCTGCTGCTCTGTCTATCTGCCTGACAATCTGTTTACCTGTCCGATAAACTGTTAAATTGAGTTTTCTGCCTGTCTTTCTGTCTATCTGTCTGTCTGCCTCCACATTTGTTCTCTCGCTTTATCGTTTTGTTTATCTGTCTCATCTCCAGTCTTTATCTGTCTGTCTGTCTGTGTATCTGACGATCTGTCTCTTTCTGATCACTTGTTTATTCTCCCTGTCTGTTTATTGATCTGTCTTCCTGACCATCTGTCTTTCTGTCTGTTCCTCTGTCAACAAACTGTCTATATGTCAGTTTATCTGTCTGTCCTTCTGATCTTTTGTCTTACCACCTGTCTGTTTGTCTGTCTGTCTGTCTGTCTGTCTGTCTGACAATCTGTCTGTTCCACAGCTTTTATATGTCAGTGTCTGTCTTTCTGTTTGTTGTCCTTTATTTTTCTTTTCTATGAAACACTGAGTCCTCTCTCATTTCTCCTCCTCCAAGTTATTCTCTCTTTCACTGAAACACTATGAAAGAGGAGAAACTGATGCTGTGTTCTTTTTCTTGCTGGCTGTAAGCGTCATCCTGATTCTTGGTCCCTGGTTCTTGGCTCATGGTTCCTGGTTCTTGGTTCCTGGTCCATGTTCCTCTGTTCCTGGTCCCTGGTTCCTGATTCTTGGTTCCTGGTCCCTGGTAGCTAGTTCTTGGTTCCTGGTCCCTTGTTTCTGGTTCTTGGACCCTGGTTCTTGGTCCCTGGCCTCTCTTTCCTAGTTCTTAGTTCCTGGTTCTTGGTGCCTGGCTCTTGGTTCATGGTCCCTGGTTCCTAGTTCTTGGTTCCTGGTCCCGGGTGCCTGGTTCTTGGTTCCTTGTCCATAGTTCTTGGCTCCTGGTTCTAGGTTCCTGGTTTGTTTCTTGGGCTCTGGTTCCTGGTCCCTGGTTCCTAGTTCTTGTTTCCTGGTCCCTGGTTTCTGGTTCTTGGTCCTTGGTCTCTGGTTCCTACTTCTTAATTCCTGGTGCTTGGTTCCTGGTTCTTGTTTCCTGGTCCCTGGTTCCTAGATCTTGGTTCCTTTACCATGGTTCTTGGATCCTGGTTCTTGGTTCCTGGTTTGGTTCTTGGTCCCTTTTTCTTGGTCCCTGGTTCCTTGTCTGTGGTTCTTGGTTCCTGGTCACTGGTTCTTAGTTCTTGGTTCCTTGTCCATGGTTCTCGGCTCCTGGTTCTTGGTTCCTTGCCCTGGTTCTTGGTTCCTTTTTCCTGGTCCCTGGTCCCTAGTTCTTAGTTACTGGTTTATGGTTCCTAGTTCTTGGTCCCTGGTACCTTGTCTGTGGTTCCTGGTTCCTGGCTCCTGGTCCATGGTGCCTGGTGTTTGATGGTGTAAGTGATGTTTAGAATGCAGTGTAGAGATCATTAAGGTAGCGAGTCTCTCTCTCTCTCTCTCTCTCTCTCTCTCTCTCTCTCTCGCTGCACTCTGCACTTCTTCCCCTCTATTTACATGATAATTGAGTGGTTTGAGGCTCTTGTTTGAACACTGGACTTGTCCTCAATTAACCCCAAAATCCACCTGGTGTTTCTGAGCCGAACGTCACGCCGCTGTTCCACACGCACACCGAGGCTGCTTTCTCAACTCGCTACGTCATGTACATCACGTTTCCTTCATTCATTTAGAAAACATTTCTTTAGTATAGTTTATAAATTCATCAGGAGTGCATTACTGAGACATTACTGGGAATTAATTAACATATTCTGACCAATCAGAATGAAGAATTCACGGTTAATGTCACTTATCTTACCAAAATGTCTGAAAATGATTGTTGTTGTTGTTGTTGTTGTTGAGTCTGTTGCGTTCTGTACAAAGCAGAATCAGAAATAAAGTTGAAACAGAAACACAATCCTTTTATTTATTCATTTGTTTATTACTGTTAGTTTTTTTTTTTATTTGTTTTTTTTTCTTAAACCTTCAGGGCTTTCATGAATTTTGGATGTTTTTTTTTTATTATTATTTTTTTGCAAATAAATTAACTCTAACTCAATTTTTATTTGCATTTCAGTGATGTACAGCGTAGCGGAAAGTTTCGGAGACTACAGCGAGTCAACGCTCCGCTCTAGGACTGATAATAATAATGAAGTGACATTTATTATAAATTCAAGAGTTTCAGAATTCACACACACACACACACATACACACACACACACACACACACACACAGTGATATTTACTTTACTCCTACTCAGACACCATTAACGTGACTGTCTTCCTTTTTTTTAAAAAGGTGGTCAGTCGTAATCAAGGCAGCTGCCTGAGTTTCAGCGTTTAACAGACAGAATTCCATCAGTTCTGCTTCGGGCAGCTGAATTGCAGCTCAGGAGCGCTCGACACTCCCCCCATTATCCAATTTGAATAATAGGCGTTTGGCCGAGAGCGATGGAACGGTGGGGAGCTGAAAATACAGAACTAACACACGACTTCGTCTTCATGTCCTCACACACAGTCAGCGTTTATAGACGAGAGACGAGAGCAGACCGATGAGGAAACACACGGCTCACGACCCGCTGAGAGAGCAGATGTTCTGGGGAAACACGCCGTGTTCAACACACACACACACACACACACACACACACACACATGGTCTGATGATGGTATGCTGGGTGAGGATGAGTTTAAAAGACAGAAATGCTTAATGAAGATATCACAGGGTAGAAGGGAGAATCCTAAAATGTTTTTCCCTGAGAGATGGTGGGACCAGTCGAGCAGTGCTAGTGGATCTGAGGGAGCGAGGTGCAGGGCGAGGAGTAACGAGAGCTTTGAGGTAAGGTGGCGCTGGTCCATTCTTGGCTTTGTAGGCAAGCATTAGTGTTTTGAATCTGATGCAGCTACAGGAAGCCAGTGGAGGGAACGCAGCAGTGGGGTGGTGTGGGACAACTTGGGCAGGTTGGAGACAATTCATGCAGCTGCATTTTGGATCATTTGCAGTGGGCGAATTGCGTTCAGAGGTAGACCTGCCAGAAGAGAGTTGCAGTAGTCCAATCTCGAAATGACCAGAGACTGAACAAGCACCTGAGTAGCCTGTGTGGATAGAAATGGCTGAATCCTTCTGATGTTGTACAGAAGAAACCGACATGAGCGTGTCACATTAGCAACATGGGAGGAAAAGGACAGTTGATTGTCCATGGTTACCCCAAGGTTGCAAGCAGTGGCTGAAGGGGAAATCATGGAGTTGTTCAGAGATATCGCAAGGTCTTGGGCTGGGGATGGATCACCTGTGATGACCAGCAGCTCAGTTTTGCTGAGAGTGAGTTTCAGCTGATGAGCCATCATCCAAGATGAAATGTTCACTAGACATGCTGAGATCCGAGTAGAAGCCGTGGTATCTGAGGGAGGGAAGGAGAAGATAAGTTAGATGCCATCTGCATAGCAGTGTTATGAAAATCCATGTGAGGATATAACTTTGCCAAGAGAGTGAGTATAGATGGAGAAGAGGAGAGGACCAAGTACTGAGCCTTGTGGGACACCAGTAGAGAGTCTGCGTGGAGCAGATGTCAATCCCTTCCATGTTACCTGATATGAGCGACCATTCAGGTAGGAAGCAAACCATTCCCATGCTGTTCCACAAATTCCAAGACTTCTGAGGGTGGACAGGAGAGTCTTGTGGTTTACTGTGTCAAATGCTGCAGACAGGTCGAGGAGGATGAGGACCGATGACCGTTTGGCTGATCTAGCAGCATGGAGTTTCTCAGTGACTGCCAAAAGGGCAGTCTCAGTGGAATGTGCTGCTTTGAAGCCAGACTGGTTGGGATCATGGAGGTTATTCTGCATGAGATAGTCAGACAGCTGATTACAAACAACACGCTCGAGAATTTTTGAAAGAAATGAGAGAAGTGATACCGGTCTGTAGTTGCTGATGTCTGAGGGATCCAGAGCAGGTTTCTTCAGGATGGGGATGACCCTGGCTTTCTTAAAGACAGTTGGAATATGACCAGATGTTAAGGATCCATTGATGACTGTGGTAATGAAGGATAGGAGGTCAGGTGAGATGGTCTGGAGCATAGCTGAAGAGATTGGATCCAGTGGGCAGGTGGTAGGATTGCAGGACCGAATAATTTGCAAAACCTCTTCTGCTGATACAGTTGAGAGCTGTGTCAGTGAAGGAGTAGTGGAGTGCTGACTGTGTGATGTAGATGAAGTTGGGGGAGAAGTGAAGGTCTGGCAGATCCTCTCAATCTTCTCTGTGTAAAAAGTGGCGAAATCTTCGGCGGTCAGGGAGGATGGAGCAGGTGGAGCCAGAGGGTTGAGTAGTGACGAGAAGATGTTGTGGAGCTTTCGGGGATCTTGTTCAGAACATCCCCGAAGATCCCCGAAGATCCCCTTGTGCTCTATTCTCTAGTCACAGTGGAGTTTTCTGGAAAGCACTTCATGACGTTTAAATCCCCTGACCGATCAGGATGCATGTTTAGGAACAAACAAACAAAACACACATAAAAATCAAGGATGAAAAAATAAGAGCGTGTGCATAATTTCAGACGTTCTTGATGTGATGCCACGACTCACTTTAATCCCGGGAAGCAGCTCGAATTCTCTCCACTTTCTGCCTCCAAGAAGTGAAACCAATTTATAAAGGAATTATAAATCTAATCTAAAGAGCAATCTCGGCTTCCAGGTGAATGCGCTGATACCCGCTTCGAGCGTTGTTATGGAAACAGAGTCACATCACGTCACGTGAGACACGTTTTTGTTTGTTTTTATATCACAGATTCAAATTAAAATGAAGAAATGAACAAGAACTGAATTAAACTAATGAGAGTAATGACATCAATTGCCTTTTTTGTCCCCCTCCCCCCTCGTCTCCACTCCTATGACTGAATTTTAGAAATCTATGATAAATATTATGTTATTAAATACCGATTAATTAGGAACGGATTAATTCTAAACAAGTTGAAACCTCTTTTCTTATCCGAATGTAGATCATCTTCAATAGAAAGCTCATCCTCGCTCAAGGAAGAAAACGTTTTCTGGGTTTTAACTCATAACCTTCTCATCAGCGGATGTCCTTCAGAAATGAAAAATGAAGTTTATTAACTTTTTTTTTTTTTAAATTTTACAAAGTGACTCGATCGGCAGAAATGTAGAATTTTTGGAGACGTGGAAATGTAAAGTCCCTACAAGAGCAGACTGGCATGCAGGCCGTCTTTATCGTGAACTTCACCTCATTCAGAAAATCCAGCCTTTAGCTGATCCTCATAAGCACGACAGTGTCCTTCTTCCATGAAGGAAGTAGTAGAGCGTCACGACGGCTTAAAAAAACACAACACACACGTCTCCTGGATTTCCTGCAGAATCTAACCAACCAGATGACGACTTCACACATCCTGAATTGTTTCTAATTTTTCCGTCTCATATGCCCCAGACACTCAGCCAGCAGTTCATGGGCGTGACATCTGAGGCTGAGGACCTCTAAAGTGCATATGCTCCGCCCCCAGGGGCGTGTCTTGTTGAGTCATTATCAGTAAACATGGATCGTCTTGAAGCATGGTGTGTTTCTGGTTGCATCTCTTCTTCCATTTTTCAACTGAGAATAAACGGTTAACGGTTTATTCATTAGGAAAGGGGCGGGGTTTGCACATGGGCGGTTCCGTGACTTATCTACCGCACGGATGTCTCTCTGCGGCTCGACCTCGCGTCAACTCGTGACTGGTTTAAATATTTCTCTCTTTAACAGTGCTGTTTAGGTCAAGACAAGAACTTCTTCAGCACATCAGAACTCTTCCTCACTTCCTGTTTCAGAAGATCTGTGTCTGTATGCAGAACCGCTTCAAACTGACATGTCGATCTGATTGATTGATTTATTTACGATTGATTTTGGAAATGAACTCCAAGCCCGAAATGTCTTCAACGAAATTTCAACTGTGGGGTTCTGCTCAGGTTCTACTCAGGTTCTGCTAAGGTTCTGCTCAGGTTCTGAAGGTTCTGTTATTAAGCATTCAGGGTGAAAATGGCACTTTATAAAAAGAGCAGCGCTCCGTGTATAACATTACAACTCAATACAGATGAAAGCGTCTCTCTCGGATGTGAATGTAATGGATTCCAGAGACGTGTTTTACAGCACATTACTGCCGAGACGCAGCCATTCCTTATAATCACAGCCAATATTAGTGCTGGAGTAAAGGTAGCAGAGCGGAGCTTTTAAATTCACATTACAGCGTGAAGATAACCTCGCTCTAACACACACACACACACACACACACACACACACTCACACACTCACACACACACACACATGGCCAGCCATGATTCAGAGAAAAAGGAGGTTGTGTAAATCCACACTTCTCCATCGTTCTCCTAGCCTTCTTTCCTGAACCAAAATGCCGGTACTGATGCAAGAGCTGGTGACATCAGGAGTTTGGGAGAGTCGCTGCTGTTTTGTTGCCATGGCAACAACGTAAGTTATTTTCAAAGCTGCTGTTGAAGGTGTGGTGAGTGTGTGTGTGTGTGTGTGTGTGTGTGTGTGTGTGTGTGTGTGTGTGTGTGTGTTCGTAAAATTTCAGATACACTCTCTTTCTTTCTGTCTTCCTTGCTTCCTCCCTCCCTTTCTTTCTTTTTCTTTTGTTCTTTCTTACTTTCACTCTATCTATCTTTCTTTCTTCTTTCTCCCTTCATTCCTTTCTTTCTTTCTTTCTTTCTTTCTTTTTTCTTCCTTCCTTCCTTCCTTCCTTTCTTTCTTTCTTTCTTTCTTTCTTTCTTTTCTTTCTTACTTTCACTCTTTCTTTCTTTCTTTCTTTCTTTCTTTCTTTCTTTCTTTCTTTCTTTCTTTCTTTCTTTCTTTCTATCTTGCTTTCATTCCTTCCTTGCTTCCTCCCTCCCTTTCATTCTTTCTTTCTTTCTTTTTCTTTTTCTTTCTTTCTTTCTTTCTTTCTTTCTTTCTTTCTTTCTTTCTTTCTTTCTTTCCTTTCTTTCTTTCTATCTTCCCTTTCATTCCTTCCTTGCTTCCTCCTCCTTTCATTCTTTTCTTTCTTTCTTTTTCTTTTTCTTTCTTTCTTTCTTTCTTTCTTTCTTTCTTTCTTTCTTTCTTTCCTTCTTTCTTTTTTCTCCCTTCATTCCTTTCTTTCTTTCTTTCTTTCTTTCTTTCTTTCTTTCTTTCTTTCTTTCTTTCTTTCTTCCTTCCTTACTTCCTTTCTTACTTTATTTCTTACTTTCACTCTAGCTTCCTTTCTTTCTGTCTTTCTTTCTTTCTTTCTTTCTTTCTTCCTCTCTTTCTGTCTTTCTTTCTTTCATTCATTCATTCTTACTTTCTTTTTTCTCCCTTCATTCCTTTCTTTCTTTCTTTTTTCTTTCTTTTTTCTTTCTTTTTTCTTCTTTCCTTCATTTCTTTCTTTCTTTCTTTTTTCTTCTTTCCTTCCTTTCTTTCTTCCTTCCTTTCTTTCTGTCTTTCTTTCTTTACTTCTCTCGCTACCTGTGTTAATCGTTACTCTTTCTTTACTCATTTCCTTTTCCTGGGCAGACCACACACACACACACACACACACACACACACACACACACACACACACACACACACGTGCACACACGCACGCACACACACACGCACACACACGTGCACACACACACACACACCTGTTAGTGCTAGATTGTGAGGGAAAGTGGAGCAGGATTCATGAAGAATGAGTCCAATTTATCGGCAGATTAGAGGCACATTAGTGTTAAGGAGTTCCGGGGCATTTCAAGCAAAAGTCTGGACTTCTAATTACTTACGTCCCTGAACGACAAACGCTGCACATTTTTCACACCTAATGTTCAGAACTATTTTTAAAACTGGAACAGCTTCAAAGTAAAGTCTGACTTCTGGCGCAAACATTACAGCAGCGTTACGCAAGCAACCAAACACTGAAGCTCTTTCCTCGAATTATTTCACTTCCATCACTGAGCATCCAGACCTTCACAATCTTCTGTTCACTGTGACGCTGGTCATCTGTTTATTATCACTGTAACGGCCATGAAGCAGGTCAGAACCTCAGCTTAGGTTACAGCAGCTATAAACACCCACTCCCTCATCAGACTCTACATCAGACTCTACATCAGACTCTACATCAGACTCTACATCAGACTGTACATCAGACTCTATATCAGACTCTACATCAGACTCTACATCAGACTCTACATCAGACTGTGCATCAGACTGTGCATCAGACTCTACATTAAACTGCACATTAGACTCTACATCAGACTCTACATCAGACTGTCCATCAGACTGTACATCAGACTCTACATCAGACTGTCCATCAGACTGTACATCAGACTCTATATCAGACTCTACATCAGACTCTACATCAGACTCTACATCAGACTGTGCATCAGACTGTGCATCAGACTCTACATTAAACTGCACATTAGACTCTACATCAGACTCTACATCAGACTGTCCATCAGACTGTACATCAGACTCTACATCAGACTGTCCATCAGACTCTACATCAGACTCTACATCAGACTGTCCATCAGACTCTACATCAGACTCTACATCAGACTGTCCATCAGACTGTACATCAGACTCTACATCAGACTGTACATCGGACTCTATATCAGACTGTCCATCAGACTCTACATCAGACTCTACATCAGAAAGGTTTTTATCTGAAGAAGTTAGAAGTGTTTGCTCCTGTATCTGTTCTCTGGGGTTCTGAGATTCCAGCTTTCTTCTTTCAGCCACTAGAACAGAACTTTAACCTCGACTCTGAACCCGCGCCGAACCTGCGCTGCTCGATCGCTCGGAATAATTCTGACTTTTTATAAAGAAAAGTGGAATTCTAACATCCGCAAAAACGCTCCAAAAAATCCGAAATGTCAGTGTGGAGAAGGAGCTGCTGAAGGGAACCTGGGAAAAATCCAGCAGTGAGGTGAAACATCTGGAGAGAAGGTGAAAGGAACAGCAGGGTGTGTGTGAGGAAGCTGCAGTGTGAGGAGCATAATCATGTCCTTAACACCACAGAGGATCAGGAACAGCAGCCGGACATGCTGGATTATTTATCACTCTTCATTTATCACTATTATTTATCACTCTTCATTTATCACTATTATTTATCACTCTTCATTTATCACTATTATTTATCACTATTATTTATCACTCTTTATTTATCACTGTTATTTATCACTGTTATTTATCATTCTTCATTTATCACTCTTTATTTATCACTATTATTTATCACTCTTTATTTGTCACTCTTTATTTATTACTATTATTTATAACTCTTTATTTATAACTGTTATTTATCACTCTTTATTTATCACTCTTTATTTATCACACTTTTTTTATCACAATTATTTATCACTCTTTATTTGTCACTCTTTATTTATTACTATTATTTATCACTCTTTATTTATCACTATCATTTATCACTCTTTATTTGTCACTCTTTATTTATTACTATTATTTATCACTCTTTATTTATCACTGTTATTTATCACTCTTTATTTATAACTCTTTATTTATCACTCTTCATTTATCACTATTATTTGTCACTTTTATTTGTCACTCTTTATTTATTACTATTATTTATCACTCTTTATTTATCACTATTATTTATCACTCTTTATTTATCACTATTATTTATCACTCTTTATTTGTCACTCTTTATTTATTACTATTATTTATCACTCTTTATTTATCACTATCATTTATCACTCTTTATTTGTCACTCTTTATTTATTACTATTATTTATCACTCTTTATTTATCACTGTTATTTATTACTATTACTTATCTCTATTATTTATCACTCTTTATTTATCACTATTATTTATCACTCTTTATTTGTCACTCTTTATTTATTACTATTATTTATCACTCTTTATTTATCACTATCATTTATCACTCTTTATTTGTCACTCTTTATTTATTACTATTATTTATCACTCTTTATTTATCACTTTATTTATCACTCTTTATTTGTCACTCTTTATTTATTACTATTATTTATCACTCTTTATTTATCACTATCATTTATCACTCTTTATTTGTCACTCTTTATTTATCACTATCATTTATCACTCTTTATTTGTCACTCTTTATTTATTACTATTATTTATCACTCTTTATTTATCACTATCATTTATCACTCTTTATTTGTCACTCTTTATTTATTAC
>JAUCMX010000020.1:1459015-1506515 GCA_033459395.1 Hemibagrus guttatus
AGAAATAACTCTAATCTTAACAAAAAAGTAATCCTAAATTTATAAAGTTTCGAGAGGGTTTGAAAATATCTGGTAGCCTGATGATAGCAGCCTTATCTGAAGCTTTATCTAAACACGTAAACATCAATGTTCTTGAGAGAAAGACAGAGAGAGAGAAAGACAGAGAGAGAGAGAGAGAGAGAGAGAGAAAGACAGAGAGAGAGAGAGAGAGAGAGAGATGATCTCATAATGTTTGTCTGAATGAAACCTTGAGGCAATGACTATAAATCAGATCTCCAGAACATCTCAAGGACATTCCAGTTGGGATTGTGAGTGAATCACCAGCTCCTGTAACAGTGTGTTCTAGAGCAGGACAGCTAAGGTGATCAGTCAGCTTCAGCACGTTGGCCGCGAGCCTCTGATACGAACCACATCCTCTTTAAACCAAGCGTGGTGTTAAAGAGAGATCTCCTGAAACCTTCAGCAAACTTCCCAGCACTCACCTCCGAAACAGGTCAAAATGAGACAATTAACCAAAATCAGACTTCAAATCAAAGTCTCTGCTGCTATTTGTTAGATGCATACCTGCTTTAATTACCAGCAAGTGCTACAAGATCAATGGCTGCCTGATTTGCTGGCTATATGCACAGGCCTGCATAATGGGACAGAGTATCGATCCAGCCTCTGAGGCTATTTGTGCCCTGATGATATCTCCATCCAAAAAAAAAAACACCTCAGCGTGCACCATTCAGTCCCAAATCGACACTTGTCGGTAAGAAGCAAACATGTCTTTCATCCCCCTTCCCGCTCCCTGCCCCTCCCTCACAGCAAGCGCGATTCCCAACTTTCAGCACACGAAAATAGATCAATCCTTTTTTTTTTTTTACTTACATCATAAGTGGCTGGTGTTCAAGCTGTGCAAATGAAAAGCTTCTCAAAAGCCAGAACAATTCTGAACGAAGAGAGGTTTCATAAGGAAATAAGCTGTTTGGAAAAATCCAAGAAATCCGTTGTCTTTTGTGTCTTGCAAAAAAAAGGTGCAAAGCAAGCTTCAGAGAATTCTAAATCCAAGTGCGGAGTTGCTCAAGTTCAGCATCGGAGCTGTGAGGCAGCAGAGCGAGGCATCCGTCCTGTCGACTTCCCCCGGAATCCGCGGAACGGATCGAGGTAGCGTCTGGCTCCGTCTAGCTCCGACTGCTCCGCAATCCGTGCCTTATTGGCCAAATTCCTGCACTGGTTTGAGACACGGTCCTCTGCCGCCTCCCTGTCACACACAGCAGCCACTCAGCCAGGCACAAAAGTCACCATGGCAACGGGGGATCCGGCAGCCTCCCGCCCTTTTTTTCCACCGAGTGCTCAGCATTTCATCACAAAAGATGCCCCTCCTACAGGCTTCACACGGCGAATGCCCACCTCCATCCGAGAGCTTTATAATCGCTCTGCTCGGATTTGCACGGAAAGAATGAGGCGCGTCACTGAAAGCCAAAAGAGTGGCTGTCAATCACCGCACATGTTGCTATGACTTCCTTTTTGTTATCTTCTTCTTCTCTCTGTCTAGCTGTCATCCTTTCCGTCACTCCAGCAGCTTTGTCTAAAAATATGAAATCTCCTGAAATCACAGCAAACTCTCACAGCGAGGCAGAGCACGGAGTGTGAAGACATTATTTGTTATTATTTGGTAAAAATACAGATAGGAATACGAGGAAGACTACCTGTTACTCTTCTGTTTTTGTTTAAAGCTTGCCAGAAAGGTTTACGGTGCATCCAGAATGCATTTATGTATTTACATTCATTCATTCGTTCATTCATTCACTCATTCTTAGTAACTGCCTTGCCAGGGTCACGGTGCTGTAGGTTAAGCTTCTAGTTTGCTCACAGTTTGATCCCTTGTCCGAACAAAGTAACGAGCAGTTATGAGCTGGAGTGATGCAGCTGAGGTTGAGGAACCGAGGAAGCCTCAATCTGACATCTGGGCCATGCCCACTCCTTCTCTGATGCCTCATTCGTCTTACCTCAGGTGTGGAAATCAGAGGTCAGTATGACGTCATTTCTAACCTCCATGCGTTCGAGGTACGAAGTGATGGGAAATAGAGGGATGTTCATGTTTTGAAAGCAACAAGCTAAAAAGCTAACTGATGAGTGATGTGATTAAAGTTTTTCTTGTAAGAGGTCAACTAATGAGTCAGTGTTACAAATTCTACGAGTGAATATGCAGAATATGTTGGTTCATCGTTGTATGAATCGAACACTCGGATATACAGTGTGACTCATTCAAAGGTAAGAAGGCTTAGTTATGATGCTGTGAGCGGCCATGTTGATCTGATGTCACTCGCTGAACTCAGAGTTGAGTCCACAAAGTTCAAGAAGAGTTAAAGTAGGAGTTCAGGGGAAGATAAAGGTGGAGTTCAGGGGGAGTTAAAGGAGGAGTTCAGGGGGAGTTATAGGAGGAGTTCAGGGGAAGTTAAAGGAGGAGTTCAGGGGGAGTTAAAGGAGGAGTTCAGGGGGAGTTAAAGGAGGGGATCGGGGGGAGTTAAAGGAGGGGATTGGGGGAGATAAAGCAGATGTTCAGGGGGAGTTTAAGGAGGTGTTTGGGGGGAGATAAATAGGAGTTCAGGGGTAATTAAAGGAGGAGTTCTGGGGGGAATTAAAGGAGGAGTTTAGGGGGAGTTAAAGGAGGAGTTCAGGGGGAGATAAAGGAGGGTTTCGAGGGAGTCAAAGGAGGAGTTCGAGGGAGTTAAAGGAGGAGTTCAGGGGGAGATAAAGGAGGAGTTCAGGGGGAGTTGAAGGAGGAGTTCATGGGGAGATAAAGGAGGAGTTCAGGCAGAAATAAAGGAGCAGTTCAGGGGAGTTGAAGGAGGAGTTCATGGGGAGATAAAGGAGGAGTTCAGGGGGATCTGTCTTTGTTTTTCTCCCAGTTTGGTTGAATATAGCATTTGTCTGAATTGAGATACAGATAGTATTGGGTTACACATAACAACAAACAAACCTACACAAAAAGCATTAACTAACTAACACTGGAAAATAAAAACAGCAGAGCAGAACGAGGCTGCATCCTGGTTTATTGGAGGCAGTGCTCCGTCTCCTGACTCAGCCAGAGAGTGTCACTTGCTCCAGCATGCATTATTCAGAGACTGGACGCTGCTACATCACTCGGCGCTAAACGACCCGTCTGATCCAGCATGTGCTAAATTAGACCCAAATCTGTGCCAAGGAGCCATCCTGGAGGCGAGGCAGTGTTTTTATGCAGTCAAGCTGCAAGTCATATACAACTGCCAGCTTTGCAAGCTGCACACAAACATTTCATGAGTGTGTGAAAAGATGAGATGCTGACTTTTCAGCTTTTATGACATTGCCAACAATAAGGGCTTAAAATCAGAGGCTAAAATGTAACATCTAATATCTAACAAAATATCAGTAGTGAAACGATGAGGGCGGAGCCATCGCAAGGCCTCAGCGGTGGAGTAATACCACATGCTCATCAGAAACATTTCATTCAAACAAATAGCCTATGATTCATTCTGATTCTATTGTGTGATTTCTGCTTTTTTATTAGCTCTGTCTACATTTAGGCCACGCCCACACATATATATGAACATTTTCTCTATTTTTAGTGTTCTCCTGGCCACTGGGTATGTGTTGAGTCACTGAAAGCAAAAATGTTCAAAGGTTTAGCAGATGTAAAATATGTTCTAGCGTTTAAAAACCTACGTTTTGGAAAACGTTGATGTGAAAGTGTGAAGCTGCGCTGGTCAGTCCACATATATGACCCCTAGTTTGTTCATTTTTTTCTTTTTTTTTTTTTATTCTCTACTGCACCACACGTAGCGTGTAAAGGTTCCTGACTTTATCGCCACCTCCTGGGCTGCTCAGATCATTAAGCTTTTTTTTTGGTAAAAAAAAATTCTCCTATATAAACAGGAATCTTCATGAATTACAATTTTTTTAAATATCTGTACAGGGCCTTTTTTTTTTTTTTTTTTTTGGAATTTTCTGATCCAAATTTATTTTAAAGAAGGCAAAAAGGCTGCTAATAAGGCTGCATGAATCTACGCTCTGAGCTACAAAAAGTTCAGCTCCAGAACTCCAGCCTTCATTCTGCTCCGTTTCCTTTCCTTCCAAACACTGAAGCTCTTGATTCGAATCCAATTTATAGTTAATCTTATTCCCTTAAATCGCTGTGTTAAATCCCTGCTACAACACGGTACAACCCGAGCGGCTCCTGCTAACAAACGGCAATTTGTTTAGAAGATTAGCGAGCCACCGTGCTGCGTACTAACAGCCTCTATTCTCTCTGTTCATCAGGGAAATGGCGAGGAACCAGAACCAGGAAAGGAGAAATGACCCGGTCCATTACAAGCCGAGGAACAGAATGAGATCGACATCAAAGTCCTCTCCTGTTTGCTGAAAGTTGAAGGTTCTCAGCTGTGGAACTCGAGTCTTTACATGAAGGCTTGATGGAATTCTAATCTACATTCTGTTCAGATGTTAGTCAAACACGTCCAGGTACAAAGACGAGTCCGTGCGAGAGTCACGCTGCGTTCGAGAGCCCTCACTCGCGGTTTCAGCTATTCAGCACAGAATCTCATTACGCTCCCTGGAGAGGGTCATCTGACCAAGCGCAGGTCATGTGACCTGTATGACTGAATAAACTCGTGCATCCCTCAGGCATATCCTCACTCCTTCACTCACTCCTCCACCCACTACCCTTTCTTTCTCTTTTTAAAAGAAAGCTTGAATCTGCCCCTGATTGGATTTAACATCAATCAATCTACTTTTATTCCTTTCTTTACTTTCAATTATTCAAATGATCAATAATCTAAAAAACAAATTAAATGAATTGTCCATGTGAGTCCAAAAATAAATGAATAAATCCTTAATATGCTCAAGATTCACCATAATTACAGAATATATATATATATATATATATATATATATATATATATATATATATATATATATATATATATATATATATATATATATATATATATATATATTTATTTATTTATTTATTTATTTATTTTATTGTTTTTTTTTTTTTAAACAAAATACGCTCCAAAAATGCTCATGCCATTTCAAACTGTTGCGTGATGCTGATTTTGAAGATAAAAATCGATCTTCACCTGCCTTTCTTTCTTTTCTCTCTCTAGAAGATAATAAGACATAAAAATCGCAGCTTTTTATCTTCCGGAGAAAGAAAAGATGAAGCGTAAACTCTGACCTGAAGCTGTCACAAAACATAACACTTCACCCCTCTGAGTCTGGAGACTCCTTCCGTAAATGATCAGTTAACTTTACAGAGAACCCGATTATCAACAATTACACATGATTTCTAACGCACACTGACACATCAATCCTGCCATGTACAGCTGCACATGTTCCAGAAAATTCATCAACACCTTCCGACCAATCAGAGAGCAGAATTCATCAGCGCTGTGGTACGAATTAAAGAGTCATAGCAAACTCAAATAAGTTCCTTTTGGACCTCTTTCTCTCCATTCTCTCCACTACAGCAGAAAATTCTTCATTTTTATTGTCTTTTCTTTTTTAATTCGACTTGGACACCTGCCACACTGCCCCCTAGTGCACACATTCAGGTCATAAAGAAGAGCAGGAGTATATAAATCAGCCTCGTGGCAGCGAGTTTGAAAAGAGAGATTACTACAAACTCCTCGTTTATTTTCGAAACGAGACTTCCTGTATCGCCGCAGCCCTCGGCCGCCCTTCCTTCTCCGACCTCGGGGTCTTTTCAGCGTACTACGGCGTCAGCTACGGAGCGTCGGAGTCAGCTTTTTGTGCAGCTTCATTTATTATCCTGGGGTCACTTCTGTGTTTCTGCTAAGAGAAGCGCCGGACCGCACGCAGGATATGGTCTGAAATGAAGTATGGATTTTTTACAAGCTTCCAAATACCTGGAGCTACAGAGCGAAGTCATGTCGAGTTTATCACGGCAGCTGGGGAAGGAATCCGCACACCAGATATTTACAAGGAGGGGAGATTTTATAGAACAGGACACGAGATGGAAAAATATCCAAGGTCAAAAAAGAAGGCAAACATCGAACCGGAATATCCCAGAAATGTGGGAAAGACTCTGCAATGCATGATGGGAATGTACTCATCAGTCCATCCAGGATTTGTGATTATTGCAGACAAAAATGCTCGATTTTTTGTGGCTTATTTTCCACAAAAAAGTCCTAAAATTACTTTTATGAGAGCTGTGCTCATGTGCTCGGCTGAACTCGTGTGGTGATGTCTCCTAGATCGAATCCGTGGAAAATTGGTCTAATTTAACACAGTTTGCCTGGATTTTGTGTTCATTTCTGCCGATGGTGAAATCCTGGAAGGTCTGATTTTTGTATGGATGAAGATATTTTTTACTAGAAACACGCCCACAACTGAAAACATCACATGAAGCTCAATTCCCCTCCACTCACAGATCAGCTCTTACTTTAGCCACGCCCCCTAATCAATAAATAACCAGTTATAATGGCTGCAAATACGCTCTGAAATTCTCACAACAACCCTGTAAAAACGACAAGATAAACAAACCACGAGGCTCTACACAACCGGCCCAGACTGCGGAAATGAATGGATTTCAAAAATCAGATTAAAGATGTATTGGGCAGGTAAGACAGCGCTTACAGGTAATTTAAGGTGGCAGTCGAACACACTGCTACAAGCGCTGTCACGAAAAAAAGAGAAAGAAAAAGAAAGAAAGAAAGAAAGAAAGAAAGAAAGAAAGAAAGAAAGAAAGAAAGAAAGAAAGAAAAAAAGAAAAATAAAGCAGATGAATAAACTTAAATAAAATAATAAATAGAATATATTCTGCAGTGTGTGTGTGTGTGTGTGTGTGTGTGTGTGTGTGTGTGTAAAACACTCTGGAGGAACTGTATAGTAACTAGTAAAACTGCCACATGTGCATATTTTACATGATGTACAGCACACAGAGCTCCAGAATAATGAACACGCTGCACTTGACTACAATAGCTGTGTGTGTGTGTGTGTGTGTGTGTGTGTGTTTTCAAAGAAGTGTAAAGGGCCACACTGTACTTATTAAGACAACTTATGGTTATTTAAAAATCAGAACTTTTCTGCATCCAGTTCGAATCTTTTCTGAGCTCGAGGTTCTGCCTGTTCTCCTGATCAGCATCTTCACGAGTCTGGATTTTTTTCCTCCACAGGAATTGACTTTCACGTCTCGTCTGTATTAAAGCTAATAAAAAGGTTATGTGTGCAGTAATCGACTCCACACTGTTTACACCACCTCAAAAAAATTCCATCCATCATTCAGGCCATCAACAGAAACGCAGGGCCGTGTTTATGCTACGGATAAAGACGAAAGCGTGGAATACATTTTCTCTGACGTCGGCTTTAACTTTTAAATGCGGTTGCCAGGGCAACCAGGAATCGATCGATTCGTAAACCATGTTTTAGTAATGAAATAAAATTTAAATATAAATTTATTTTAATATTTAGTATTAATATTAATAGTTTTATATTTAGTATTAATATTTAATTAATTTAATATTTATTTACGTTGCAGACTAGTGTACGACTGTCCAGGTCATAAAAAGTAGAACAGAAAAATAGAATTTAAAAAGAAAAAAATCAAATAAAAACAGTTGCAATAAAAATAAAAATAGAATTGTGTCTACAAGCTATTGGAATAAATATATAGAAAATATAACAATATATATTTCTTATTATTTTTATGTATAGAGATCTTACTGTGCTCTGTTTGTGGAATGCTGAAGACAAAATACAAACCCAATAAGAAATCTCTGAGCAGTTTTTTCAGAGAAGGCACTTGATCACTGATAACCATCCCCATGTTTTTTTCCCTGATGTTGGTCATATAATAAGCTGTTCGTCTGTCAGGCTCAGCGTCCTAACTCCCGCGCTCAAAGTAGACACAACAAAAAATGAGTTCATGCCCTTACAAGCTGAGATTGGAAGCTTGGCGAAATATCATCCTAAAATGTCACTGGCTAAATGCCAGCTCGAGTCGGAGCAGTTTGTCACGGGCCTGAGCGAGCAACTGGACAACTTTTACACACGTGCATGGATTCTTTCTTTCCTCGGCTGCATTAAGACGTCCGGCCGGTGCTTGTGAGCGCTCAGAGACCGGAGATAAACCAACAGAGACGGTGTGAGGCTGAAAGGTCAGATTAGTGATCAATAACAAAAGCACAGTCCGGCTCGTGTCCTGAGAGTCGGCCATGTTGTGTGTTTATAATGTAAAGGACGTATCTCTACTTTGAAGTTTGTGATTAACGGGAAAGTTTTTAAGTGTGAACTAAAGTCAGACTCGCAATCCTGGGACGATCTAAACAGAGGAGTTTGCGCATCTTTGCAGTTGCTATGGCAACATGGCATGGATTTTTTTTCTTCTGCCTTTTAAACTTCCAGGAAGAGAAGTTTAAAATTGTGTGTGTGTGTGTGTGTGTGTGTGTGTGTCTGTGTGTATGTGTATGTGTGTGTGTGTGTTTAAAAATTCCTGTTTAAAAAAATGTTAAAAATTTTTATTTCATTCTAAGTAAAAAAACAAACTAATATAATATAATATAATATACTATAATATAATATAATATAATATAATATAATATAATATAATATAATATAATATACTATAATATAATATAATATAATATAATATAATATAATATAATATACTATAATATAATATAATATAATATAATGTGAGGGAGAAGTGGTGAGGAAATGACTGTTTATAGCTTAATTAATTAATTAATTGATTGATTAATTGTAACTATAACTGTATAAAGCATGAAACACCTTCTAACTGCAGTGGTTGAAGAGGAATTAAATTTCAGGACGGCATCACAACCGGTACGTTCTAAAGGTTCTTTCAGAAAAAGGATTAGTCTCAGAAGGGGATTAGTAGCTCTTCTGAAAGAGGGAAAGTGCCACTTTACCTTGTTTGATGTAAGTGGCATTGAGTAACAGGAGGATGAAGCTTTATTATGACGGATGTGGGTTCCCTTTTGAGTCTGGTTCCTCTCAAGCTTTCTTCCTAATACCATCTAAGGGAGTTTTTCCTTGTCACAGTCGCCTGAGTCACCTCAGGCTCGCTCACTAAGGAAAATTTTGTCTAACATCTAGGACTGTTTGTTTGTTTGTATGTTTGTTGTTTCTTATGTTCTATAAAGCTGCTTTGAGACAATGCTCTTTGTTAAAAGTGCTATACAAATAAAATTGAATTGAATGGAATTGTTTCGTGGACAGGATGGGACAGATCGGACCGAAGCGGCGTCAAGATGCTCCGAGACGAAGGTCCTGAAAGCTGAGCGCCGTCCTGAAGTATCTGTGGCAGCTTGTATTTTTGCTCTAACGCAGTCTAAACCGGCTCATTAACCGAGGAGCTGAATATATTTAAGGTGCGTGAGGAGAGAACTCATCAAACTCAAGCCATAAAGTCTTTCCTCTGAGATCGCTTGTTCTTAGTAGTCCAATTAAATAATACATTACACTGAATTTACATTCACACACCCCTTTCAGTCTGAGCAAGACTTTTACCCATACACTCCAGTCCCTGCAGATCTTCACCAGAATGTTCGGAGCTTTCAACTTCTTCTTCTGCCTGAAACTAGAATTTAATCACTTCTACCTTATTCCCATCTGTACAGATGATCCCAACATAAACACGTGTTAATGCGCCGTCTCTTTTTCATTCACTAAAACAAGCTGTTGATGAGATCTGGCTGCAGCAGAACTGAACACAAAAAGCCTTACACTAAAGAACAAGGAAATAAGAAATGAAAGAAATCCATAAGCCGGAGCTTCTAAGAGACACGTGGCTTTAAATGTGTGATGTTCATCTTCTCTGTGTCCCAATGCATAAAATAGCAAGTCTGCTCTGTGATGTAGAGAAGGAGCAGGAATACGAGGAATGTTTTTATTCTGGGCCGAAGCGGTCCACCTGCAGGGATGGAGTGATGGAGTGGAATCAAATAAATAAATAAATAAATGTGGCGATTCTGTAAAATATGACCAACTGCTGTTTTTGATTCACAGCGTCGACACATTTATCATTGAAAAGTATAGAAACGGATGTAAATAGAACAATGCCATTTTTAAATTTACAAGATAACAAGTGTTTAACATGTTCAGAGTAAATATTCATCATCAGAAACTTTCAAAATTCTTGTAGCTTAAACCTGACATGAAGCATTATAACCCCTTATTACTATTTCAGCTGTGTTTATGATCAGAGAGTTGTGAGGATTCGATCGAACACAGATCAGAATCTGGTCTAATTATGTGTATGTTCAGATCGACGATTGCCAGTTTCTTTTATTTATACAGTTTAGCTACACACACACACACACACACACACACACACACACACGATTTAATACCAAAAAATTATATATTTAATTAAAACAGAAGCATGACTCAAAAAATGTTGTTTTAGCAAGTTAAAATATCTTAAATATAAAAAAGATCTGTTTTTCCCTATTAAAAGATTACAGTAACACAAATCTGAGATTATTCAAACTACTTCTTGATGTATTTTGTTCTAGTGGCAGATCATTTCACTCATTTTACACATTAATTTATAAAAAGAAGCAAAAATATCTGCCAACAGAACAAACTCAAAAACATTAACACATGCCTAGAAATAGGTTTCATAATCTTATATTTATTTAATTGCAGTGGTAGATATGTTTGAATAGAATCATGATTTCACTTTCACACGATGTTTTGTCGCTTTTTTTTTTACTCAAAAACACTGTGGGTCAAAATTAAATATATAAATATTTAAAATAAAATTTTTAAATTAAGAAATCTTGACCATAGTGATGGACTTTACAGATTTTTTTACAGTCCATTTGTACTTATATTTCTTTACAACACCCAAAAGAAATAATGGCTGTTTTTGACCCCATTCGGCTTCCACATACTTGATCATCATCGCTTCTATTAATTCTTCTTATTAACTCCTTAATTTTATGACTTATCCTTACAAAGTTGTGCGTTCCTTCATTAACTTTAAACCCTGGGCTTCAAGTCCATGTGTGTACTTTTGACTCGACAGAAAGCAGACTATTTTATTATATAATATAAAAATGTGATAAATTATATCCCGGGAGAATTTTTATGAGATATCACGGATACCGTAAGTATTTTTATGGCAAACTCTAAATTGGAAGCAAATGATTAGATGTTGGAATTTAATACTAAATCCTTTACTTTCCCTCCTTTAGATTATCCGATCATTCATTTTTTTTAGACATTAAGTAAATAAAAGTGGAATTATAAAATTATACATAAAAATGGAAAAGTTGTTATTTTTTAGGGGGACACTTAGTGGTTAGCACGTTTGCCTCACACCTCCAGGGTTGGGGATTCGACACCGCCTCCGCTGTGTGTGTGTGTGGAGTTTGCATATTCTCCCAGTGCCTCGGGGGTTTCCTCCGGGTACTCCGGTCTCCTCTCCCAGTCCAAAAACATGCGTGGTAGGTTGATTGGCATCTCTAAATTGTCCGTAGTGTGTGATTGCGTGAGTGAATGAGAGTGTGTGTGTGCCCTGTGATGGGTTGGCACTCCATCCAGGGTGTATCCTGCCTTGATGCCCAATGATGCCTGAGATAGGCACAGGCTCCCTGTGACCCGAGAATAGATCGGATAAGCGGTAGACAATGAATGAATGAATGAATGAATGAATGAATGAATGAATGAATGAATGAAAGAATGTTATTTTTTAAATACAATGCTTCTGATTTACCGATCTTTATAGAATAAAAAAAATAATTAAAAAGAAGAGCAATTTCTAGGCTTTGATGAAAGATTTGTTTAGCAACCCAAACAAAAACAATAAAATTCCAAATATTCTATCAAAACCCACTGAGTCCACAAGCTGAAAAAAAAAAGTAATTAGACTAATATGCATAAGTGTTTTCTTGTACTCCGGCGTTATTGCTTGTTTTCAAGGAGAGCGCTAATTTTGCGAAAGCTTTCTTTCATTAGCGACTGCGCTGGAGCCTCACAATGGTGGCGATCGAGGGATTTATGATGAAATCCCCAAAAAAGAAAAACACAGCACTAACAAGAAGAACCCAGTGAGCTGCAGAGACAATAACGACTTCCAACTGTTCACTCTTGTTTGAGCTGAACCGAACACGACGCTCCTGAAGTCAGGGCTCGGCTCGGCGGCACCGCGGCATGGCGGCAGTCCTAATCGTGATCCCACAGAAGGTTTGTGTGAGAAGACGAGAGCCGTCGCTCGTCGCAAACAGACGTACGTTCTTCTCGTTTAATTTCCATTAACGCTCGGTCCATGCAGGGCGGCGGTTTATTTATGCAAAAACAAATGCGGTGCAGCAGCGAATACCGCAGCTTGTGGGGGGAAATAATTAGTCAAATGAAGTGTGATGTGAATATTCTTTGCCAAAAATAAACAAGGACGCAGCGGAGATCTGGCAACGCAGACCGAATCGGGAAAAAATAAAACTTTGACGTCAATATACAACAATTTCAAGCACTGAAATAATATTAATGCGCTCGTTCTGGTACGTTCTGGTTTCTATAGCAACAGCTCGTCCACAGGGACTCGTAGGTGTGTGTGTGTGTGTGTGTGTATTGATAAGGTGAAGGACGGAAGGAGTCTCCAGTGTCAGAGTTCGTAACAGTAAAGCTTTAAGTTTTTTGACATCTTCAAATAAGTGGCTGATGAGGGAAAGAGTGTTTATAGCTGCTATAATGTCCGTCAGAACAGGAACTGACCTGTTTCATGATATTTAATGTAACAATAAATGGATAAAAAACAAGATGGAAGTATAAAGAAGCTTATATCCTTATATATAACACTCTGCGAAAATATCTTCGCTTATAAGACTCTGCATGCACTCTGTATAAAATTTACAGTGATACCGATAGTGTAACAAAGACAATACACACACACACACACACACAGACACACACACACACACACACACACACACTGCGGCAGCAAAATAATCTGTAAAATACACCTGAGTGCTGTGAAGAAAACGATACCTCTGCTGTGATTAGGGTATGAAATGCTATTTTTCTGGGCTCTGGGTAAATAGATTAAGTTTAATTACAATCTCTGCAAACAAACATCTGCAAAAAAAAAATCCATTTAGACAAAAAAAAATTAAGAGTAAATGGAGAAAGATTCTGTTTCATAAACTGCCTAAAACTAAGCGTGTAATTTAAGCATTCAAAAAAATAAAAAACAAACCAAGCTGATCTCTGTTCCTTAATTGGCTTTTCTGTGCAATCTGATGAGGGACGCGAGAGTTCAGTGGAGTGGAAGCTATACAAACAGCAGCGCTCCTCAAAAATGAGGCTAAAAATAACCGCAGACAATCAAAGCCAGTGGAATTCAAACCTGATGAGGGGTTGGGGAGGTAGAATCCACGCCGCCGCTCCGAGGTTTCTCCTCAGGTTTCATTCTCAGTCAGAGGAGAGTCAAAGCCAAAACAGAATGAAAGTCAGAGTCAGAGCAGAGTCAGAACAGAGTCAGAGTCAAGACAGAGTCAGAGTCAGGACAGAGTCAGAGTCAGAGAGTCAGAACAGAGTCAGAGTCAAGACAGAGTCAGAGTCAGGACAGAGTCAGAGTCAGAACAGAGTCAGAGTCAGAACAGAGTCAGAGTCAGAACAGAGTCAGAGTCAGGACAGAGTCAGAGTCAGAACAGAGTCAGAGTCAGAACAGAGTCAGAATCAGGTCAGAGTCAGAGGAGAGTCAAAGCCAAAACAGAATGAAAGTCAGAGCAGAGTCAGAACAGAGTCAGAGTCAAGACAGAGTCAGAGTCAGGACAGAGTCAGAGTCAGAGAGTCAGAACAGAGTCAGAGTCAAGACAGAGTCAGAGTCAGGACAGAGTCAGAGTCAGAACAGAGTCAGAGTCAGAACAGAGTCAGAGTCAAGACAGAGTCAGAGTCAGGACAGAGTCAGAGTCAGAACAGAGTCAGAGTCAGAACAGAGTCAGAATCAGGTCAGAGTCAGAGGAGAGTCAAAGCCAAAACAGAATGAAAGTCAGAGTCAGAGCAGAGTCAGAACAGAGTCAGAGTCAAGACAGAGTCAGAGTCAGGACAGAGTCAGAGTCAGAGAGTCAGAACAGAGTCAGAGTCAAGACAGAGTCAGAGTCAGGACAGAGTCAGAGTCAGAACAGAGTCAGAGTCAGAACAGAGTCAGAGTCAAGACAGAGTCAGAGTCAGGACAGAGTCAGAGTCAGAACAGAGTCAGAGTCAGAACAGAGTCAGAGTCAAGACAGAGTCAGAGTCAGGACAGAGTCAGAGTCAGAACAGAGTCAGAGTCAGAACAGAGTCAGAATCAGGTCAGAGTCAGAGGAGAGTCAAAGCCAAAACAGAATGAAAGTCAGAGTCAGAGCAGAGTCAGAACAGAGTCAGAGTCAAGACAGAGTCAGAGTCAGAAGAGAGTCAGAGTCAAAACAGAGTCAGAGTCAGAACAGAGTCAGAATTAGGTCAGAGTCAGAGTCAAAACAGAATGAAAGTCAGAGCAGAGTCAGAACAGAGACATAGCAGAGTCAGGACAGAGGGAAGGTCAGAGTCAGAGTTAGGGCTGAGTCAGAGTCAGAAGAGAGTCAGACAGAACAGAGTGAGAATCAGGTCAGAGTCAGAGGAGAGTCAGAGTCAGGACAGAGTCAGTGTCAAAACAGAATGAAACTCAGAGTCAGAGTCAGAGCAGAGTCAGAACAGCGATGATCACTAACACATCTGAATCTGTATATATAATGTATGTATTAATACTGTAATAAACACTGTAATTATACACTCATCCTGCATTAATACTGATCTTCTGTATGATCTTCTGAGTGATCTGGGGTGGTTTCTATGAATACCTTATCGTTTCCATAGCAACAACTCATTCACAATCTGCATAAGCTGTTAAAATGTAATCCATGTTACAGTGAAGTTGACTGGATAAGGAGGTGTGTGTGTGTGTGTGTGTGTGTGTGTGTGTGTGTGTGTGTGTGTGTGTGTGTGTGTGATGTGTGGAAGGAGTCTCCAGTGTCAGCGCTGTGATACAGTCAGAGGAGAAGCTGGAAATGTTACATTCCAAATCTGCAGGACAGAGGAGTTTACACTGCTGTGTGGTTTCTATGGAAACATGACAGAACTGGGTTGTTTTAATATTTAAACTTTAAGGGTGTGTGTGTGTGTGTGTGTGTAGTTGTGTGTGTACATGTTTGTGTTTGTGCGTACATGTGTGTCTACATGTGTGTGTGTGTGTGTGTGTGTGTGTGTGTGTGTGTGTGTGTCTGTGTGTGTGTTATATATAAAAGGGAAGTTTTATTTATATATATATCTTTAGAATGAATAGGAATAAATAAAGACTATTCTTCATTTGTGTAATGTTACGTTAGATGACGTCGGGGAACACTTCAGCAGACCAATTAAACAAACAAACAAATAAACAAACACGTGTGATGTTTCAGTTGTAAGAGTGATCCCTCTGCAGCGTAGCTCACCGCGATGGACCGCTGATTCGGGTTAATTACACGAGTTTGAGTCATCTTTATCCTCGTCCTCTTCCTATCCGCTATACGCAGGAGTGACGTGAATACAGACGCACAGGAGCCCTGATCATCATGCTGTGTGTAGCGCACATTTGTCAACTGTCAGCGTTGTGTGAAGGTTCGGTCAGCACCCTGTCCACAGTTAACACATCAGGAGACGAGCTCAGAGGCCAGCGGAGGTCACGGTGTCGCAGAGACGCTCTGGAGAGGACCGCCACACGTCTCACGCTCTGACCGAGCCTCTGACATCACACAGACACAGAGGACCAGCGGTGTCTGGACACGCTCGAGTCTCGCACTTAAAGCCCCAGACTGCTCCGCTGTACAGATCCCTGTAAACGAAGCGTTACTATAGCAACGACACCATATGACCGTGCATTAACGTAAACCTGCGATCGTGTCTTTATCACCTCCTGACCTCCCAGCACTCTGGTGTAACATCTGAAATCAGTCTGTAGCACCGAATACACGCAGAAATAAACAGCAAAGTTCAGGGAAATCAGATGAGGAACTCGAGCGATGAGAACTCGAGGAGAATCGCGCTTTGAAGTACGAGCGCTAGACGGCTTAATCAGCGTGGGTGAGCAGAGAAGTGAGCGAATTCTCTCTAAATAAAATCTGTGCAATGTTTGATGGGAACGTCGTCTCCCTGCTCGACGGCGAAGAGATGCTGCTCCGTTAGTTTGTTGATCTCCAACTTGATTAATGTCATCTTCGGGGAAAGCTTGAGGACGGCGGCGTAATCATACCAGAAGCGAAACTCGCAGAGCCAAGAGACGTTCGCTGAAACGCAGAATAAAAATAAGCTCCTGCTGAATTGCTCTAAAGTCATACTCTGTGGGGTTTTTTCAGGTGTTTGAGATCTCGAAGCAATGTGCAGGTATGAAACCCTGGAAACGCTAGGAATTAAAAAATTCTGTCACGTCTCTTCACCTGTACAGAGAAATAACGCTAACTCATTACGCTTCACCTTCAACCTGGAGACTGTTTGATAGACGTTTGGCTTTTATCTGAGTTTTACACCATTCAATTAGCGCGTGAAAGACACAGGGGTTAATAGGGTCAAGGCTAGAGTTTTAGCTTTCATGTAAATTATTGGAAAGAAATCAAAAAACCTTGATAATTTTTATTTAATTATCAAAAACGTTGATGGCTCATCCACATGAAGAAGCTCAGAGTATTTTTCTGAACTAGGAAGTTTCCTGAAATTAAAGGAAGTGTCTGTTTTTATTTATTTATTTATTTATTTATTTATTTATTTATTTATTTATTTATTTTTTCTCTTTAGCAAGAATGACAAGAGTCTTTGACTGTAAAAGCCTGTAAGCATCTGCATCATGACTGTTTCCTGATCCTCCATTTAAACTTCTCTCACTCCTCGCCTGGAAACACAGGAGTAAACAGCATGATTGTAGAATGTAAAAAACAACATGTCTCCGTTCTGCACTCATGGTCGATTCTGATTTGATCTAGATCCTGCTTTGATCCTGGTTTGATCCTGATCCTAGTCTGATCCTGATCTTGGTCTGTTTCTGATCTTGGTCTGATCCTGGTCTGATCCTGGTCTGATCCTGATCCAGGTCTGATCCTGATCTTGGTCTGATCTTGGACTGATCCTGATCTTGGTCTGATCCTGATCTTGATCCTCATCCTGCTATGATCCTGATCCTGCTCTGATCCTGGTCTGATCCTGATCCTAATAACTGATCTGATCCTGGTCCAGGTTTGATTCTGATCTGGGTCTGATCCTGAACCTACTCTGATCCTGCTTTGATCCTGATCCTGGTCTGATCCTGATCTTGGTCTGATTTGGATCTTGGTCTGATACTGATCCTGGTCTGAATCAGGTCTGATCCTGATCCAGGTCTGATCCTTATCCAAGTCTGATCCTGCTCTGATCCTGGTCCAGGTTTGATCCTGATCTTAGTCTGATCCTGATCCTGGTCTGGTCCTGATCCTGATGTTGATCCTGATCCTGGTCTGATCCTGATCCTGCTCTGATCCTGATCCAGGTCTGATCCTGGTCTGATAATGATCCTGATCTGATCCTGGTCCAGGTTTGATCCTGATCCTGATCTGATCCTGATCCTTGTCTGATCCAAAAAACAAAACAAAAAACAAATCTGACTGGGTTTTTATTTAATTATTAAATCTATAGATGGTTCTTCCACATGAAGAAGCTCAGCTAGAGATCAAGTTCAGAATATTTTGGTGAACCAGGAAGTTTCCTGAACTTGAAGGAAGGGGCGTGTACATATTTGATTTTTTTTTCTCTTTAGCCGAGTCTTTGACGGCTTTCTGACAGCTTGAGGTTGTTAACATAACATTGTCTCTACAGCCCAATCCATCATCCCAACATTCATTAATCAACAAAGCACACACACACACACACACACACACACACACACACACACACACACACACACACACACACACGGCATCCGAATTGCAGGAGACACAAAATAATGACATACAGTATCACTACCTTATTAAAGACTGCCTTAAATAGCCTTAAATTTAATCCCTGTAATAGCCTGAGTGGCTTCATTCAGCACGAGAGCATGCCACTTGATTAGGCTGATTGGTAAAAGAAAAAAAAAGGAGGAGGCAAACAAATAAGCAGGATGTTCCGAAAAAATGAGAGAATCTCTTCACGGTGTGATCACAGGCAGCACGGTGAAAAAGAAACCTTTAAAGGTCAGGATGCTTTAAGAATAGACTCTGTTTTTAGACTGTAATGCTTGCTATTGACATGACATTTTCCACTTCTGAGAGAAAATGCGATACCATATCGAATCTCTTCGGGACACCAAAAAAAAAACAGATTGCTTTTTGTTTAATTGGTCAATTCTTAAAAAAAACAAACCCTAAGATGAGTCAAGCTTTAAAAGAAAGTGTGTGACATTTAGGGTTGAGAATGTATACAATGAGTGAAGCATCATGTGGTGTTGTTGGTGTTATTGGATTTTTGTTTATTTATAGCTGCTATAATGTAATGTTCACAGAACACTAAATGTAACTAGAAACTGAAGAAAACCATGATGTGTCATACTTTCAGTAAATACAAAATGTAATATTGGCAGTAAAACACTTGAGATGTGACGGTGTTGGAAAATAATCAGTTCTGCATTAATGCTGCTTTAATATCGGACCATTTTACCGCATGACATCATTCCTCTCCTCCACTGACGTGTCCAAGTTCCAGCAAAATATGATTTCTTCACGTATGTTAAATTCCTCCAACGTTGTCTTTAACTCTACGAGCGAATCTACTGAGTTCTACAGTAACTAAAAGGAAGCAGAAAAACTGCAAAAGCCTGTATACATCTGCATCACGACTGCTTCCTGCTCCTCCAGGCCTCCATTTAAACTTCTCTCACTCCTCGCCTGGAAACACGGCATGCTGGGAGTAAACTCAGCAGTCAGTCATAACAGCATGATTGTAGAATGAAGAAAACAACATGTCTCTGTTCTGCACTCACGGTCTAATACTTATCCTGCTCTGATCCTGATCCAGGTCTAATCCTGATCCAGGTTTGATCCTGATCCTGCTCTGAATCTGATCCAGGTCTGATCCTCATCTTGGTTTGATCCTGATCCTGCTCTTATCCTGATTCTGGTCTGATCCTGATCCAGGTCTGATCCTGATCTAGGTTTGATCCTGATCCTGCTCTGATCCTGATCCTGGCCTAATCCTGATCCAGGTTTGATCCTGATCCTGGTCTGCTTCTGATCAAGGTCTGATCCTGAACAAGGTCTGATCATGATCCTGGTCTGATCATGATCCAGGTCTGATCCTGACCCAGGTCTGATCCTGATCCTGATCCAGGTCTGATTCTGATCCTGGTCTGACTCTGATCGAGGTCTGATCCTGATCTTGCTCTGAACCTGATCCGATCCAGGTCTGATTCTGGTCCGATCCTGATCCAGGTGTAATCCTGGCTGTGTTTTCCGCAGCTCCACCTCCAGCTCCATCACATTTCTCATATTTCTCACACATGTAAGCATAAATTTGTGCTGCTGAAATCAATATCTTTTTTTCAGATCTTTTAGCAGCTGCTCTGTTGTGTTACAAACCAAATAATAATAATAATATATCTACAAAAAGAAAAGTAAATAAATAAATAAATAAATAAATAAATAAATCTGTTAGTTCATCAGTTCCAGTATACAAATTAACAATGTTTTTGCTTGACTCACACCCATAATCATGTATCTCTGTGTATGTCTAATAAAATGCTTTCTGATATAAATGTTGTCTAACGCAATATGTATGACCCGCCCCAGGAGGCGGGGCTTGCTCCACACTACTTTGTTAGCTTGCTAGCATTAGTAACAGTCATTGCATTGTCCAGCATGTAACTAGCCACCACTCTCCTGCCTACTGTTAACTTTCCTCCAGGTGAATCTTTCCCATGATGCCCAGCACACGACTGATTGTGGCGGAGATTTAATTTAGCATGACCATCCAGTTAAAGGAGACGTTAATCATATATTAGCGCTAATAACCATCGGTCAAATGCAAGCCTGTAACTAGATCAATGTTTTTGACAAAATGAGAAAAATAATGAGTTTTTTTTTTTTTCAAATGAATGAGAAATAATATTTTCTCCACGAAACTCTGACACATTTTAATAACAGTTTCTGTATCCCTCCTTTTTTTTCATAGTTTCTCAGGAGGAGAATTTAAATTATAGCAATGACAATTAAGAAAATGACTCCGGCTCCTATGTGGCACATTTGGGACGAGTTGAGCTCATTTCCTGGCGCCGCTTGCCTCATTTCCCTCTAAAGCATCAACTCGCTGTACAGTAAATATCCCACAATGATGCTGCTTACGTTCTCTATGAATCTTTAATGCAAGGTGTTAAAGTTTGTTTTCCACTCGGGCAGCAGGTTGAAGTCGTTCGGCGGCTGCGTGAGGCAGATTAGGAGGAGAAAAAACACGGGATTTGGCGGTGAATTAACTGTCTGTAAAGTCACTTTGAGTTTGGAGAAGGGAAAAAAAAAAAAAGAAGTGGAAAATTTCAAGCGCTGGAGCTAAAGCCCAAATCACAGATTGCAGCAGCTGGTGAGTTTGATTACGTCTGAAAAAAAACAACGTATCATATCATATGCTGGTGTCTGTTAATAAATTCAGTAATAACTCTGGCACTGATTTTTATTCTTTTGTTTTTGTTTTGTTTTTTAAAGCACTAAAGCTAATACAGTGCGGCTCCAAACAAACGCAGTTATCAAGCAGAATACAAACAAATTCATTCGTAAAAATTCGTGCATTTACTTATTTTTTTTTTTTTATAAATGTCGTATTTATGAAAATCCATTTTAAAAAGTTTCTCTACACTTCAGGATAAAGAGAGATCGATCTGTTTAGTAAAAATTGGAAAATTAAAAACATTTTTAATTTGAAATCATTTCAATTACACAGCAATTTAACAAACACTCTTGTCACAGTGAAAGAATCCTCACTGAACCCATACTCAAGGTCTAATCCTGTGAGGCATGGACTTCACTAGATCCCTGAAGGTGTGCTGTGGTATCTGGCACCAGGATGTTAAAAGCAGATCCAAGTCCTGTAAGTTGTGAGGTGGGGCCTCCATGGATCGGACTTGTTTATCCAGCACATCCCACAGTAGCTCGTCTGTTGGATCAGACCACACGGGCCAGCCTTCGCTCCCCACATGCATCAATGAGCCTCGGCCGCCCATGACCCTGTCACCGGTTCACCACTGTTCATTCCTCGGACCACTTTTTATATATACTGACCACTGCAGACCTGGAACACCCCACAAGAGCTGCAGTTTTGGAGATGTTCTGATCCAGTGGTCTAGCCATCACAATTTGGCCCTTCATCAAACTCGCTCAAATCCTTACGCTTGTCCATTTTTCCTGCTTCTAACACATCAAAATGTTCACTTGCTGCCTAATATATCCCACCCACTAACAGGTGCCATGATGAGGAGATCATCAGCCTTATTCACTTCACCTGGCACTGCTCACAATGTTATACCTGATGGGTGTATAAAAGTAGGAGGAGTCAGAGTAGGAGGCACTGCAGTGGCTGAGCTGCATTACTGGAGGATGTAATGCAGGCAGCAGCTAGGAGTTGTTTTCAGCTTCGATGGAGATTTGTGGGTGGGGCTAAATGTGAACTCGGTAAGTCAGGGATGTCTGGTGTTACTGGAATTAATTTATATACGAAAGAAATCTGAAACAATTGTGAATTTTTTAGTTCAGTTTGGCAAAAACATGACCAAAGTCTGATAAATGTGGAGCATTCATTCAAAAAAACTCAGTGATGTGTTTTGGAAATAAAATAGTGGACTGCATTAGAAAGAGAAAAAGTATCCAATATGAAGATTTTAGCTTAAAACCTACTAGGAGGTTACGAGTCAGCCACAGATGAATAAAATCATGTTTATTCATTAAAAGAAATGTTCTGCCTACAGGACGATCCAAGACCTTCTACAACCTGGTTAGACCTCACAGGATGAGACTGAGTGCTGTTATTATCACCATGACATGGAGTATATACACAAATTCTATAATATCGATGGAAATAAAACACAAATGCAGTGAATTAATTTTTTAATCATATTTTGATTTTATTTCCGATGCAGCGCGAGTCTGTTAGCATGCCTGATTTTTGATAATGAATAGAAGTGTAGCCTAATGACTGCTGCATTTCTAAAGTAAATTATCAGAGCAGCAACAACAAGCCCATTAGTGCAGCCTGGCTGCTCTCCCTGAGCCGAGCGATGCATTCTGGGGAAAAAAAACACCAGATAAATTTTGATGCCTCTGATGATAAATGTGCTGTGATTGAAAAGCAGGAGAAAGATTTCCTGATTTTAAAAACGCTTCGTAATCGTCCGTTTTTAGATTCGGTTTAAAGGTGAAGGTGAGCCCAGTCCGAGGAGAAGTCCGAGTTTTGGACGTGATCGTGATTATCAACAAAAATGAGCGATTCATGGCACAGTTCATTATTCAGGACGAACTGGGCTGTAAATCTGATTTTAAAGAGAAAATGTAAAAAAATATTTACTAAAGAAAAACGTTCAAAAATCACTGCTTGAACAAAAACTACAAAAACATTAAAATGTCTGATTTAAAAAGAAAAAAGGAATGTTTTGAGCCAAGTACAGACTGTAAACTCACACTCATTAATGTTACCTGACTAGCTTATCGCTAACAAGAAACGCGCTAAGCTCGTATAAGACGCAGCATTAACAGTGAGTGAGAACGGCTTAAAGTTTGGAACCATGGTTTCCAATTTATTTTAAAAAAAAAAGGATAAGGACTGAATTTATTATTAATAAATAAAATTATTAAGAGGTGTATCTGGATGATGTACTTTAACATAAAAAAGTAAAATACACAATGAGTAAAAATCTATTAGTTGCTAATTAAAAGAATTAGCGTTAAGAATCAAACTTACAAATGTAATTTTAAAAATGGTTTAGATTTGTGTCTTTAGGAAAAAAGGCAAATGTACATTCATTAGATGATGCTGTAGCTGATCGTGAAGCTTCTAACGTAAAGAATTTAACATCTTTAAGGAATTATAAGCGTAGCGAATCGATCCCTGCTCATTTTTATTTTTTATTTGTTTATTTAGTTTCATTTATTAATTAGCTGCTTAAAAATGAATAAAATAAATTAAATAATATATTAACAATAAAATGGGGGGCACGGTGGCTTAGTGGTTAGCATGTTTGCCTCACACCTCCAGGGTTGGGGGTTCGATTCCCGCCTCCGCCATGTGGAGTTTGCATGTTCTCCCCGTGCCTCGGGGGTTTCCTCCGGGTACTCCGGTTTCCTCCCCCGGTCCAAAGACATGCATGGTAGGTTGATTGGCATCTCTAAATTGTCCGTAGTGTGTGATTGTGTGATTGTGTGAGTGAATGAGAGTGTGTGTGTGCCCTGTGATGGGTTGGCACTCCGTCCAGGGTGTATCCTGCCTTGATGCCCAATGACACCTGAGATAGGCACAGGCTCCCCGTGACCCGAGGATAGTTTGGATAAGTGGTACACAATGTATGAATGAATGTTTAACAATAAAATATTTGCTCCTCAAAAAGCCCATCAGCGATGAAAAAGACAATGATTCAGCTGAGAAGCTAGTCCTGTATCACTTTCAAAAAATAAAACACATTAATGAATAAAGCCACACTAAATCATGCAGGATTATTATTATTATTATTATTATTATTATTATTATTATTATTAACAGCCTTGGCTCAACAGGCATCTTAATAACTATCATTTTCTCTCTCTTTTCTTTCTTTTTGTTTATTATTATTATTTTTTTTTTCAAAGTAGCAAGCCGTTAATATAGCGACGCCGGCACACCGACACACAGAGCGCGAGTAAACTCATTAGGTAATTTTACGAGCGTGCCTCCGTCTGTCTAAACTGATTTATTACCTCTGGGGTTTGTTGCTATATTGGCTGCGTTAGGAATCATTTGATAGTAAGAAGGGCAATTAGTGGCACTTTCTTCAGAGAGAAGATATTCTCCAGTCAATCAGGAGAGGAACGAGACTGCGAATGAGTGCAGAGGAAGGAGTGATGTACGTGCTTCTGTTTCCTTTAACGAAAAAGAAGGGGGACATGAGGAGAGAGAGAGAGAGTGGGAGAAAACGAGAGATAGAGAGAGTGAGAGGGGCATGAGGAGATGGAGAGAGAGAGAGCGAGAGAGAGAGACTGAGAGAGACTGAGAGAGAGAGAGAGAGAGAGAGAGATAAGGGGGCATGAGAAGACAGAGACAGAGAGAGAGAGTGAGTGAGACAGAGACGGAGAGAGGGAGAGAGAGAGAGAGAGAGAGAGAGAGAGAGAGAGAGGTGGAGAGAGAGATGGGGGCATGAAGAGAGAGAGAGAGAGAGAGAGAGAGAGAGAGAGAGAGGGAGAGAGGGAGGGAGAGACAGCAAGACAGAGAGAGAGCAAAAGGGAGAGGGAGAGAGAGAGAGAGAGAGAGAGAGAGAGAGAGAGAGAGAGAGAGAGAGACCGCAAGACAGAGAGAGAGCAAAAGGGAGAGGGAGAGAGAGAGAGAGACAGAAAGAGAGAGAGAGAGAGGGAGGGAGAGACCGCAAGACAGAGAGAGAGCGAAAGGGAGAGAGAGAGAGAGAGAGAGAGAGAGAGAGAGAGAGGGAGAGAGAGAGAGAGAGAGAGAGAGAGAGAGAGAGAGAGACTGCAAGACAGAGAGAGAGCAAAAGGGAGAGGGAGAGGGAGAGAGAGAGAGAGAGAGAGAGAGACAGAGACAGAAAGAGAGAGAGAGAGAGAGTGCAAACAAGCAACGATGATGACAAATGATCAAAAAATCACGGCACATAAATATTTAAGCTCCTGCCCCTGCATTGTTCCGTCATTATTACACTTCATTATGCTTCTTTAGTCATTACGCTTCATCATTATTCATTATAACAGTCACAGTGCTGCTGGAACGCAGGGACGGATATTTAGCTTCGCTTCTCCCAGACTGCTCCATTAGGATCGTTATGAATGTTAAAATCGACGTTAGCGTCCGCTCATCTTAAACGGCTACACGGAAATTTCAACATTTCATTTCCAAGCTAATTTACACCACATCGCCATGGAGTCCTTGAATCTGATTGGTTGATTGATTTATTTACTATAACAGCAGCTCTGAGATTAATGATACAAGTCACGCAGGAATAGAATAGTGTGTGTAAACGTTGCCATGGTGATAAGGAGACGTTTATTTATTTAACATTGAGGGAAGGAGTCTCCAGTGTAACAGTCTGAGGAAAAGATGGAACTTTCAGTTTTCCGGGAATCTCCGTAGCTGCTGGAACGTAAACGAGAACAGGAAATAGCCGTTACCGCAGATGTTCCACAACATTACATGTAACTATAAATGGATAAAAATGTAAGCTTGCTGTAGAATGTGAGGAATATAAATATTTGACTGCATGCTGTTACAGGAACAGAAAGTGTAACTCCACCTCATTACTCCGCCCACATCGTTAGTTATTTTCCTGGAAAACCCTGAGGCCCTGCAGTGGAAGGTGTCATGTGTGCTGTCAGGGCGGATATGTGCTCCCTCCAGCGCAGGACTGGGTGAGAATAAATATTACAGCGACACAGATCTGCCAAAAAACTCTGGTGATAAAGCTTCAGGCTGAAATAATTGATTCAACAGGGAATAATAAAATCCTTTCCCCCCACCAAAAAAAACAAAAAAGAGACGAGGCGACATCGTGTGTCGTGTTCATCTCGACACGAACCTCAGCTTTCATCTCCCGCCTCACGGTCCGAGGCAAATCGCATCAGACGTCTGAGTGCTCTAACGGCGATCTCCAGGGCTGCTTAAAGAACACAGTGATGTCCGGTTCTGGATTCTGATTGGTCAGGATGTAATGGAGGAATGATCTCTTTATGTGACACATATTCAAATTGCAGGTGTATTATAATCCACACGTTTCCATAGTAACGGCGAGTTTACTGGGTGATGTTTTGTGTAAGGAAATGCTTATGTAAGGTTCACGGAAGGAGTCTCCAGTGCAAGAGCCAAAGCTTGAACTGTACGTTTTATGATTTTTCAGTAACGTGACCAGCTACATTATTTTTGTTTTTTGTTTTTTTTCCAATTAAACTTCATCATACAGAAAAAAGAGCGAGAGCAAGAAGTAACTTCTTCTCATAACGTTAAATGCATCCAGCGACTTCTCGTTCTTTAACCAATTAAAATGTCTGTTGTTGTTCAGATAGTCTCGATTTATAAGATGAAGAAGAAGAAGAAGAATCGAGTTTTTTCCAGGAAAAATAATCTCCATGCCGGTGGTCTGGATCGTGCTCTCGGTTCTTCTTAGAATCTTTACTCTTAAAACTTTCATGGAGAATTTTTCACATGAATTTTGTAAATAACGACGCTGAGAGTTTTGCGTGTTTAAAGAGCTCATATTTTAATTCTGTTCTTCTCTACAGTATTATTTCTTATTCTCCAGGCAGATGAGTTTTTAGCCGTGTTACTGCCGTCCTTTCTAAATGATTGACGTCTAATGTATAATTCCAGCTCGCTGCTCTATTGATTAACGCTCCTGCTGCTCAGTCAATAATTTCAGAAATTTCATCCGGCACCAGATCGGACTTCTTGAAGAATCCTGCAGGTGAAATCCTCCCACGTCTCTCAGCCTTCATCCTGAACACGCGAGTTCCAGATCATGGTGAATCGAGAAACTTCAATTACGAATTCGTAGCTCGTCTCCGAGTCTCCAGGATGAACTTCCAAACATCACGGTGCGATTAGAGCGGACGTTGGGACGTCAGGAAGAGGTCTGTTCTTCTCATTAGCAGGTGACGAAGTGCAGGATCACGTTCGCTGCTCATCGCTTAGTGGACAAAATCAGCGAAACATAACAGTGATGAAGGATAAAAACGAAAGGCGAGCTACGGTATGATCTCACGCTCTGAGCTCGCTCATGCTATCAGCATTCTCATCTACATTTTCCACTGATATGACACTCAGTAAGGTGGATTTCCTGATAGGAAGCACATCTGTAGTAGCTATTTATTGCTTCAAACGCTAGCTAGTTATACATAAACTTAATTAGCATGAAAATCAGTTCTAACAATCTGTTCTAATTTATTCCTGAGCTTTGTTTATCTTCCACATTTAACGAGCGCTCGTATATGATAAGATGAGTTTCTTTTCCAGATTTTTCCGCCAGGTAGGAACGTCAGACCTCCGTCAGGAAACGTTCAAGCCGACAGTTCTGATGTATCGCTTCACCACGTCTCGTGTAAACTGCATAGATTTGAGACTAGATTTGAGCCCGAGAACATGGAAAGGCTTTCTGAATTAGTAAAGCTGGAGATTTGTGTTAGAAAACATCATCATCCCCCAACACACACACACACACACACACACACACACACACACACACACACACCTCCGGTGCTGCCTCCTGAAGATTATACGCACTGATGTCTTCCCTCATTACACTTCCTGCTTAATGATCCAGCAGCGACTCTCGACTCGAGGAAACGGTCCCCAGAAAACACACGCCTTAATGTTCACACGGTGTGTGTGTGTGTATGTGTGGTGTGTGTGTGTGTTACATAATGTAAACACAACTCCATGTTTAAAATGCTGATGGTATTTAACGTGATACGACTTTGCTTGGAAAAAATAATAAAATAAAATAAATGATTTCCTGCCAGTGTTGTGAGTGACACTGCGGCTCTGAATGAGGAGGTGAAGAGGATGACAACTGTGAAACAGCTCTCTTAGAGAATTGTGTGTGAAACTGGCGCATTTGCACACTCATTCTTCTCTCTCTCTCTCTCTCTCTCTCTCTCTCTCTCTCTCTCTATCCCTCCCTTTCTCTCTCTATCTCTCTCTCTCTCTCTCTCTCTCTCTCTCTCTCTCTCTCTTGTTGCCTCTCATTCTCTCTTTCTGTCAGAGATGTTCCTCCCCTGAGCACCACAGATGCACACACACACACACACACACACACACACACACACACACACACACACACACACACCGTACGCAGCTGACAATAAGAAGCAGCAGGAGGTGGATGAAAATAAAAAGCAAGAGCAGGAATTCCTCCATCCACGGAGTCTCTCACGTTGGTGTTGATTAGTTTTCTCTAACAGCAGCTCTGATATGTGCGCAGCTACAAATCACATGATTATATTAACGTTAATGCGCTTGTTCTGATATGGCACAGTTTCTATAGCAACAAATTCTGAATTTTAAAAGAAGTGTGAAATTATTTTTAAAAGGTTTTCTCTAAGGAGATGGAAGGAGTCTCCAGTGTCAGCTGTAACTTTATGACTTCTCACGTTTCTCGCTAACGTGACAAGCCGTGTTCTGTTTTGTTTTATTTCTTTGATACAGAAAAGTGGACACCTTAAGGACACCAAAAACAGACCTAGGAACATCTTGATGACACCAAAACAGACATGGGGACATCTTAAGGACACCAAAACAGACCTGGGGACATCTTTAGGACACCAACAGAGACCTGGGGACACCTTGAGCACCCAAAAACAGACATTTCTAGATGTTTTACACATAAAACCAATGAACAGTGGGAGCAAAGTCCTTCTTTTTTTACTTTTAAATGTGTTTACAGCAGAATCAGTTATGCTATTGTTTTAAGCTAGCTTCTTGCTAAGCAACTCACTAGTTGCTGTTGATGTAATTTCAGTCCAAACAGTAACGTTAAAGCAAATTTTATGAGCTTTCTAGAAGACGATAGAGAACGTTTTCTTCATTATTTCACACATCAATTGTACAAAACTCCAAGAACGTAGCATTATAACTGAGGCTAAACTGCATTGAGTGCTAATACATAGAGACCCACTGAGGCAGGAATCATGCTGCCCTGGAGACAGAGCAGCTAACAGGCTTGCCAGATTGGGATAGTTTAAAACAACACAGACACTGTGCTTTGCATTGTGTTTAGAATTAATTCTATACAGATTTGTATAGATAAATAAGATAAATTGTAAACACTGAAAGCAGGAAAGAGAAATTATGCTAGTTGCATGTCTTTTAGGTGTATTTGGGTTGGTAAATTAGCCGAATTCTGTCATCGCTGGTGAATATATTTACAATCTAATCTAAAATACAGCCAAAGAAACATCTAAAAATGCTGAAAACAGTCCTAAATGCTCATCTGCATGCAGGAAAAGCTGCAACTTCTCGACTCTCACCTGCTTGTTAAATTAAAATCTATTAGCAGGGTAAAGCATACGTCCTCTCTGAACCTCGTTTTGAACCTCGTCTTCTCTGTTTTTAACGTCATCCTTCGACATCAAAATCTATAGAACCTACAGAACCGAGCCACTAAAGAGCAGTGTATGAATATTAAAGACGATTTCGGCTAGCAGTTAAAAGACTGTCAGCGAAGACACAATTAGCTTGATGCTGCTAGCACTCGATTTAATTAAACCTAACTTACAACGTTTTGGATCGGATGGAAGCCAGCGGTGGAACTGGGGAATGTTCCCCGTCGGTCACGAACCTACAAGATTAATTATAACGTTAGCATTAACATTTCCTTTGAGGTGAATAAACATCAGCAGCGTGTAAGAGGGTTATAAAGACATTTACACCACAGAATACTCGAATCTGATTGGCCGGAAGGAGTTTCTGATCAGCTCTGAGATGAGGAAGTAACTGACAGCTGAGACACTTAAGATGTCGAAGCAAAAGGTTGCTTTCGAGATGATTTATTTATTTTTTTTTGCTTAAAACCTCAACAGGATTTCTGACTGCTTTGACAAGCTGATAAAAAAAAATATCCGGAAAACATCCACCCACAGCCTCCATCTGACACGCCCATCCGTGTCTGCTGTCAATTAACCATCACACAACCTCCAGATTTGTGAGTCTGTTTTTTTTAATAATGTAGTTACGAGGCTTGTCTTCTAGTGTTCAGAAATCTGTCATGTGGTTCACGCCTACAGCTACACACACACACACACACACACACACACACACACACACACACTATCCTGATTCATCTGGTTCTAATGGATTTGAAGAGTGAATATACCGACAACACTGAGACCAGCTGCTCCTCGTTCGCAGGAAGCCTGGGAGAGAAAACAAAACCAAACAAACGTATCGTGGTTTTTATCTCTCAGAGCTCAGGTGCTACGTTACTGTATAAAGAACCTTCTACATTCACAGCTTGGCCCCAAAAATGACGTCATTCTGCAAGAGAAGAACACACACATAACACACACACACACACACACACTTTTCCCTAATGAATCCAATTAGAGTGGAAACGAGGCAAGCGGTGTCTCCTTCTCATCGATTTGAAAATTGATGGATAGAAAAAGGTCCACGTGGGCAGAGATAAAGAAATGACATCAGGGTCTCGTCTGGGATTCGTTATCAGCTGACAGCTGAGTCATGGGGAGTTTTTTTTGAGCTCACGGGTGGTTGACTGGCAGCACCAGAATAGCGAGATATGACCGCAGACCAAACACAGCTAGCATAATATAGAACACTGGATTAGCGCTTTTATTAATAGATATTGTCCCAAAGATGCAGTAATCCAGAGGGAGCCTGACGTGACAGTGTGGAGGAAAAACTTTCGGAAGATATCTTAAGAGGAACCAGACGTTTTTGGGGGACACTCGGATACTGGGATACAGCATCCACGTGAGATTTGACCTTAAATCAGATCATTTGTACGATACAAAGTACAGCCGTCTACAGTGTCGGGAATGAGTCGAACAAAAATGTAAAAATTGGACGTCAGTCAGAGGCGTCTCCTCAAACTGGACATTTCACATTTTTCTTGCCATGCCAATACGGTAACCACCCCTCCTGCCAGTGTAATTCGGTACGTCTCATGTGGTGCGACCGCACGCTTATAGATTTCCCACCTCAGGTAACATCCCAGCAGCACAAACCTTCATAATCGTAAGCCCAGGATGTGCCTGTACCTGGTGTGGGTTTTAAACAAGCCTCAGCGGCGAGACAGATACGTGTCGTCATGGTTACACTTATAAAGCAGTCTTTGATTTTAAATTCTACAAATGGAGATGTTCATCCTGATGTAAAAGTCATTTCTGGTTCTATTAACAACTTCTACTGTGTTGACTCCGTGAGCAGTAACCCAACAAAGGACGACTGGAAGAATAATGAAGAAGGAAACCCTGACGAAACCTGAGAAGGTGTTGAAGACTCTATCAGCTCTGGTGTGAAGGTTTCTACAGCCATGTTGTAAGAGAACGCTGACTTTTTGCCCACACACACACACGCACACACTCAGGCCGCTCTGGGAAGCCACTCGGATCGATTCAGCACCTATTACAGCGCACTCCATAACCCGGCAAACGGAGGCCAAGAAATGGAGGATGATGAGGTTGTTTCAAAAAGGAAAATGGAACAATTTGTCCTCCCTTAAGCGGCCGTGAAGGCAGGCAGGCTGATTATACGACTATTCGCTCTTTTAACTTGCTCAATTGTAGGTCAGTGCAACAAGGAGGCTGGAGACGGACACGAAAGCTCAGAATTCTGCTGGAAAATAGAACGTGTCATGTGATGTCTCGCTTCCTGAAGTTTGTTAGGGCTCGAATTGAGACACGATTTTATATTTGACCTGCAATTAAAGTCATCTGTGTGTGTGTGTGTGTGTGTGTGTGTGTGTGTGTGTGTACTGATTCTCCTAATAACACAACTGAAGCTCATCAAGAAACTCATCAAGTCCAGTGTGACTTCTCTGACATGAGGTAACAGTCAGCTTCTTTTTATAAGATTCATGTATAGAGAAAAACCCCAAAATGACGTTGACATCACATCAAAGACGTGTCAAGCCTCGACGTGGATCTCACCTGAAACCAGTTTTACCAAAATAATAATACTCATCATTTAAGACCGACATGCAAAACTGACTCAATGTACTGCACTTTGCATAAGTATTCCAATATTTCTTATTTTTTAGTGTGCTGGAGTGTCATGATTGTGTTAGAGTTATGGTTTTGTTGGAGTTACAGTTTTGTTGGGCTTATAGTTGTGTTGTCACGTCATGTTTAGATATGTTGTGTAACAGACACTGGGTTCCTCCAGGAGCAGGTGTGTATCACGTGACTCTTCAGGTTTTTTCACGTCAGCGTGGTTCAGTTCTCTGATGTTTGTCTGCAGTTAGTGTAGTTTCACATCAACAGATGGCTCTGTATTTTATTTTTCATCTTATTGGGGGTACTGTTCCTGTGATCCTCTGTAGAGTCGAGCTTCTGGAATTAACAAGTTCTCCTCAGTCCTTTCATCAGGACCAGGAACAAAAAAACCCTCATTTCAGCACAAAGGGCGGAGTTTTACAAAAGCACAGCAGTGTTTTAACTCTCTTCTGAACTGAAACACAGGACATTAATATTCATTACAGAGGAATAAATAAATAAATAACTAAATAAACAGATAGATTTCTCCCGGCAGCATGGGGTTTTCTCGTCAGCTCGTTTCTGCTGCTGTGAGCTACAAAGGGAAAAAAAAAATATGAAAGCCACATAAAATATGAATGAGAAGAAAACAGCGTTGTCAACGGCGACATGGTTTCATTTTACACACTGGACTTGTGATCACTCGCTTCCTCTTTATTCTGCAGTGTGTTAACGGACTGTGTGTGTTCTTCTGCTCCTGTTCCTTACCATGAGGATTAACACACAGACTGAAGAACCTCACAGGTCTGATCTTTAATCACGGATCTTTCATGTAACCCAGTATTAACGCAGTCTGAAGGAAACGTACGTAAGGACAATTCAGACTAAGAACTAGGTATAGTTTTGTGAACAGAATTCTTCCCTCTGATTGGACGAGACATCTGTCACTCAGGATGTACAGGAAGTCCAGCAGGCTGCAGCAGTAGAAAGTGGATCGGTGTGTGTATGAACACAGCTCTGCTCTTATAGCGCTCCTTACATCCTTTAATCTGGAATAGTTTGGTCTTCCCAACATTCCTGCGTTCTTCAGGTGTGTTTTTAGAGATCGCAAACTAATCTTTACGCCATGATACGCTATCAGTATATCCAAAATCACGCCGTATGAACCTCCTTCCTCAAAGTAGCGCTGAATGAACTCCATTTTCTTATAAAGATAAATATATATGTTTGTTATTTTCTTTAAAAGATTTAAAGTTGCACTAAAGTCGAAAAAAAAATGGTTTGAAGGCAGAACTCCACTCATGTACAAGAAATAAATTTAGAGACACAATTTCCAACTTCCTGTATATCCTGAGTGACAGATGTCTCATCCAATCAGAGGGAAGAATTCCATTCACACACTATGCCCAGCTTTTCCGCTCTGTCTGACTCATCCTTGTGTTTTTTGATCTGTTACTGTGTTTTCATACACACACACACACACACACACACACACACACACACACACTCACACACACACACTCACTCACACACACACACTCACACACAGGTGGAGAAAAGAGACTTGATGTAGAAGAGGAACTGTTCCTCCAGGACAGTGTATGCATTGGGAAAATGTCTGTGTGTCTGTGTGTGTGTGTGTGTGTGTGTGTGTGTGTGTTTGTGTGGCTGTCGGATCTGCCACTAAATTTTAGCATCCTGCACACACCTAGGTGACTCTCTCTCTCTCTCTCTCTCTCTCTCTCTCTCTCTCTCTCTCACACACACACACACACATCTGCTTGTTTACATTCCCACCCCTGATTGATACCATAATCCATTAACCTCGGGGCTGTGAGGTGTCAGAGGCATGCTGGGAGAGCAGAAGGCAGAAGGACAGGAGACCAGACTCCAGAATCAGCTGGCACAAACAACCTTCACGTCGCCCCATCGTCCCCCTGACGTCCCCCCACCGTCCCCCCGCCATCCCCCCGCCATCCCCAGAGTCTCCTGTCCTTCCTGTTTCCCCTCAGCTCTCCTGTCTCTGCCTCTGGCTCTGTTCCTGCACTGAAATCATTTCATATCATCCCTGAGGATTCACCCGTGCATCCTGCTGACTGATTCTTATCTCAGCCGCCCGAGGGGGGAGTGTAAGTGTGTGTGTGTGTGTGTGTGTGTGTGTGTGTGTGTGTAGGGTTACCTGAGCCTCATTAGAGTCTAAGAGGACACACACCAGAGGCTACTGGGCTGGAAACATCGCTGTGTGCTGCAATGTTTTTTGACATGATTACAATAAAAGACAAATAATTCAGGACACGTGTAAAAATAAATTAACAAACAAATAAATAAATAAATAAATGATTTCTGTTTAACTTTAGTGACATTTTATAGGAATATAAAGATTTTTAGGATTATTATTATTAAATTAAATAGAATATTAAATAGAATACTATTAAATTTTTAAGATTACACGCCTTTGAAGCTTTGGTCCTAATGATATCTGTGTGTGTGTGTGTGTGTGTGTGTGTGTGTGTGTGTGTGTGTGTGTGTGGTGTCTTGCTTTAAAAACTTTCTAAATAAATATAAAAAATTTTCTCTAAACCTCATCGTACTGTACGCAGCTCTGGAGTCATTCTGTATTTGTATCTGGAGGTCAGATGGTGTTGTGTAGTTGTGTAGTTGTGTAGTTGTATATATTGTGTAGCTTAAAACACTCTCGTGTGTCCATTGTGTGTTCAAGATCGAAATAATTGCTGCATTTGGACGAGGTCTGATGTTTTTTATGGCTAAAAAATCTCACAGTGAGTCTACAATTAGACGTGAGACTGAATACAGAATGAAGTATTTTTAAAAACGCTTATTAACGTGTAATAATATGTGTACTACAACTACTAATACTACTACTACTACTACTACTAATAATAATAATAATAATAATTAGTCTTATTTGAATTAGAAACTTCTTACTTTCTCATCGACTTGGTTAAATTCTGTAGCAATAAAATACTATAATAAATAATAAAATAATAACTAATAAAATAATAAGTAATAAAATAAATAATAAAATAATAAATAATACAATAATAACTAATAAAATAAATAATAAAATAATAAATAATACAATAATAAATAATAAAATAAATAATAAAATAATAAATAATACAATAATAAATAATAAAATAAATAATAAAATAATAAATAATACAATAATAACTAATAAAATAAATAATAAAATAATAAATAATACAATAATAAATAATAAAATAATAAATAATACAATGATAAATAATAAAATAAATAATAAAATAATACAATAATTTTCATATAATACACGAGAAAAAAAGTGAAACAAATTTACATTACTTATAAAATGCCTTTAAAATGATATACTTTCGTGTGTGTGTGTTTGTGTGTAATTACATCCCAAAAGTCACTGGTTTTTAATCATCTTACATTTAAATTTCATGATTCTGCTATTTGCTCATTTCTCTCTTTTTTTCTGTTATTTTCCACTTCCTGCGCTGAATAAAGCGAGGTCTCTGTACGGAATGTCGGTGAGATTCCTGTGTTTCCATCTGTACTCTTTCCTCTGGATGAAATAACTCCGGCTCAGAAGCTTTTAATGCGAAACACTTTGCTGTAATAAATTTTTACCACCAAACTGGAACCCTATTAAACATCTCCTTCATTTACACACGGCACAACGAGCGGCTGTAAAAAATTTAAAAATAAATAAAGGTTTATGGACGTGTTTTATGCTTCGGGAGTTTAGGTAACAATCATGAGCTTGTGTAGGTTTTAAATTTACAAAGAAAATCATAAAGAGAAACACACACACACCCACACACACACACACACAGCGGACCATCACAGGATTTCAGGAGCTACTCTTCAGGTGTGTGTGCTGGTGTGTTTTATTGTTTTTTTCTCGTAGCTTTCACACACCGTCACTTTAAATGAGATAAAGTCTGCTAAATTTCATTAAAGTGAGCCAGAAAGCCGAGCAGCCGCGTCTGATCTCGGTGCTTTTTGGTCTTCACAGTTTAGTGTCTATTTTATTCATCTGTTGCTTATAGATTGTGTTATGGATGCAGACAATTAATACAACAAAAAAATCATATCTAGTTAAAATATCATGCTCATCCACTTAAATACTCTCTAAAATATCTATGCCCCGCCCCTGGGGGAGTGTGTTGGTCTCTTGAGTATGAATAAATGTAGAAATGTTTCTTTTTGAAAAAAGGTGAAGTTTAGAAGGTGAAGTTTAGAAGGTGAAGTTTAGAAGATAAAGTTTAGAAGGTGAAGTTTAGAAGGTGAAGTTTAGAAGATGAAGTTTAGAAGATAAAGTTTAGAAGATGAAGTTTAGAAGATAAAGTTTAGAAGGTGAAGTTTAGAAGATGAAGTTTAGAAGGTGAAGTTTAGAAGGTGAAGTTTAGAAGGTGAAGTTTAGAAGATAAAGTTTAGAAGGTGAAGTTTAGAAGGTGAAGTTTAGAAGGTGAAGTTTAGAAGGGAAAGTTTAGAAGGTGAAATTTAGAAGGTGAAGTTTAGAAGATAAAGTTTAGAAGGTGAAGTTTAGAAGTAAAGTTTAGAAGATAAGTTTAGAAGGTGAAGTTTAGAAGGTGAAGTTTAGAAATAAAGTTTAGAAGGTGAAGTTTAGAAGATAAAGTTTAGAAGGTGAAGTTTAGAAGTAAAGTTTAGAAGTGAAGTTTAAAAGGGTAAGTTTAGAAGGTGAAGTTTAGAAGATAAAGTTTAGAAGTGAAGTTTAGAAGGTGAAGTTTAGAAGGTGAAGTTTAAAAGGGTAAGTTTAGAAGTAAAGTTTAGAAGTGAATTTAGAAGGTGAAGTTTAGAAGATAAGTTTAGAAGGTGAAGTTTAGAAGATAAAGTTTAAAAGGGTGAAGTTTAGAAGTGAAGTTTAGAAGGTAAAATTTAGAAGGTGAAGTTTAAAAGGGTGAAGTTTAGAAGGGAAGTTTAAAAGGGTGAAGTTTAAAAGGGGAAAAGTTTAGAAGATGAAGTTTAGAAGGTGAAGTTTAAAAGGGTGAAGTTTAGAAGATAAAGTTTAGAAGTGAAGTTTAAAAGGGTGAAGTTTAGAAGTGAAGTTTAGAAGGTGAAGTTTAGAAGATAAAGTTTAGAAGGGAAGTTTAAAAGGGTAAGTTTAGAAGTAAAGTTTAGAAGGTGAAATTTAGAAGGTGAAGTTTAGAAGATAAGTTTAGAAGGTGAAGTTTAGAAGATAAAGTTTAGAAGATGAAGTTTAGAAGGTGAAGTTTAGAAGGTGAAGTTTAGAATAAGTTTAGAAGTAAAGTTTAGAAGATAAAGTTTAGAAGTGAAGTTTAAAAGGGTAAGTTTAGAAGATGAAGTTTAGAAGGTGAAGTTTAGAAGGTGAAGTTTAGAAGATAAAGTTTAGAAGATGAAGTTTAGAAGGTGAAGTTTAGAAGGTGAAGTTTAGAAGGTGAAGTTTAGAAGATAAAGTTTAGAAGATAAAGTTTAGAAGATGAAGTTTAGAAGGTGAAGTTTAGAAGATAAGTTTAGAAGGTGAATTTTAAAAGGGTGAAGTTTAGAAGTAAATTTAGAAGGTGAAGTTTAGAAGGTGAAGTTTAAAAGGGGAAAAGTTTAGAAGGTGAAGTTTAGAAGGGAAGTTTAGAAGATGAAGTTTAGAAGGTAAAATTTAGAAGGTGAAGTTTAGAAGATAAGTTTAAAAGGGTGAAGTTTAGAAGTAAAGTTTAGAAGATGAAGTTTAGAAGGTGAAGTTTAAAAGGGTAAGTTTAGAAGGTGAAGTTTAGAAGTAAGTTTAGAAGATAAAGTTTAGAAGTGAATTTAGAAGGTGAAGTTTAGAAGATGAAGTTTAGAAGGTGAAGTTTAAAAGGGTAAGTTTAGAAGATAAAGTTTAGAAGGTGAAGTTTAGAAGGTGAAGTTTAAAAGGGGAAAAGTTTAAAAGGGTAAGTTTAAAAGGGTAAGTTTAAAAGGGTGAAGTTTAGAAGGGAAGTTTAAAAGGGTGAAGTTTAGAAGGTGAAGTTTAGAAGGTGAAGTTTAGAAGATAAAGTTTAAAAGGGTGAAGTTTAGAAGGTGAAGTTTAGAAGGTGAAGTTTAGAAGGTGAAGTTTAAAAGGGTAAGTTTAAAAGGGTAAGTTTAGAAGATAAAGTTTAGAAGGTGAAGTTTAAAAGGGTGAAGTTTAGAAGTAAAGTTTAGAAGGTGAAGTTTAAAAGGGTAAGTTTAGAAGGTGAAGTTTAGAAGTGAAGTTTAAAAGGGGAAGTTTAGAAGGTGAAGTTTAGAAGTAAAGTTTAAAAGGGTGAAGTTTAGAAGGTGAATTTAGAAGTAAAGTTTAAAAGGGTGAAGTTTAGAAGGTGAAGTTTAAAAGGGTAAGTTTAAAAGGGTGAAGTTTAGAAGGTAAAGTTTAGAAGGTGAAGTTTAGAAGTAAAGTTTAAAAGGGTAAGTTTAAAAGGGTAAGTTTAGAAGATAAAGTTTAGAAGGTGAAGTTTAGAAGATAAAGTTTAGAAGGTGAAGTTTAGAAGGTGAAGTTTAGAAGATAAAGTTTAGAAGGTGAAGTTTAGAAGGTGAAGTTTAGAAGGAAAGTTTAGAAGGTGAAGTTTAGAAGTAAAGTTTAAAAGGTAAAGTTTAGAAGAAAAGTTTAGAAGGTGAAGTTTAGAAGTGAAGTTTAGAAGGTGAAGTTTAAAAGGGTAAGTTTAGAAGGTAAGTTTAGAAGGTGAAGTTTAGAAGGTGAAGTTTAGAAGATAAAGTTTAGAAGGTAAAGTTTAGAAGATAAAGTTTAGAAGGTGAAGTTTAGAAGGTGAAGTTTAAAAGGGTAAGTTTAGAAGGTAAAGTTTAGAAGGTGAAGTTTAGAAGGTGAAGTTTAGAAGATAAAGTTTAGAAGGTGAAGTTTAGAAGGTGAAGTTTAGAAGATAAAGTTTAGAAGGTGAAGTTTAGAAGGTGAAGTTTAAAAGGGGAAAGTTTAGAAGGTGAAGTTTAGAAGTAAAGTTTAGAAGGTGAAGTTTAGAAGGTGAAGTTTAGAAGGTAAGTTTAGAAGTGAAGTTTAAAAGGGTAAGTTTAGAAGGTAAAGTTTAGAAGGTGAAGTTTAAAAGAAAAAGTTTAGAAGGTGAAGTTTAAAAGGGTAAGTTTAGAAGGTGAAGTTTAGAAGGGAAAGTTTAGAAGGTGAAGTTTAGAAGGTGAAGTTTAGAAGTAAAGTTTAGAAGGTGAAGTTTAAAAGGGTAAGTTTAGAAGTAAAGTTTAAAAGGGTAAGTTTAGAAGGTGAAGTTTAGAAGATAAAGTTTAGAAGGTGAAGTTTAGAAGTAAAGTTTAGAAGGTAAGTTTAGAAGGTGAAGTTTAGAAGGTGAAGTTTAGAAGATAAAGTTTAGAAGGTAAGTTTAGAAGATAAAGTTTAGAAGGTGAAGTTTAGAAGGTGAAGTTTAGAAGGTGAAGTTTAGAAGTAAAGTTTAGAAGGTGAAGTTTAGAAGGTAAAATTTAAAAGGGTAAGTTTAGAAGTAAAGTTTAGAAGGTGAAGTTTAGAAGATAAAGTTTAGAAGTGAAGTTTAGAAGGTGAAGTTTAGAAGGGAAGTTTAGAAGGTGAAGTTTAGAAGATAAGTTTAAAAGGGGAAAAGTTTAGAAGTGAAGTTTAGAAGGTGAAGTTTAGAAGATGAAGTTTAGAAGGTGAAGTTTAGAAGATGAAGTTTAGAAGATAAAGTTTAGAAGGTGAAGTTTAGAAGTGAAGTTTAGAAGGTGAAGTTTAGAAGGGAATTTTAGAAGTAAAGTTTAAAAGGGGAAAAGTTTAGAAGATAAAGTTTAGAAGGTGAAGTTTAGAAGGTAAAATTTAAAAGGGTAAGTTTAGAAGTAAAGTTTAGAAGGTGAAGTTTAGAAGATAAAGTTTAGAAGTGAAGTTTAAAAGGGTAAGTTTAGAAGGTGAAGTTTAGAAGTAAAGTTTAGAAGGTGAAGTTTAGAAGATAAAGTTTAGAAGGTGAAGTTTAGAAGATAAAGTTTAGAAGTGAAGTTTAGAAGGTGAATTTTAGAAGGTGAAGTTTAAAAGAAAAAGTTTAGAAGTGAAGTTTAGAAGGTGAAGTTTAAAAGGGTAAGTTTAGAAGGTGAAGTTTAGAAGATAAAGTTTAGAAGATGAAGTTTAGAAGGTGAAGTTTAGAAGTGAAGTTTAGAAGGTGAAGTTTAGAAGATAAAGTTTAGAAGGGAAGTTTAGAAGATGAAGTTTAGAAGGTAAAATTTAAAAGGGTGAAGTTTAGAAGGTGAAGTTTAAAAGGGTGAAGTTTAAAAGGGTAAGTTTAAAAGGGGAAAAGTTTAGAAGATGAAGTTTAGAAGGTGAATTTTAGAAGGTGAAGTTTAGAAGATAAAGTTTAGAAGATGAAGTTTAGAAGGTGAAGTTTAGAAGTGAATTTAGAAGGTGAAGTTTAGAAGATAAAGTTTAGAAGGTGAAGTTTAAAAGGGTAAGTTTAGAAGATAAAGTTTAGAAGGTAAAATTTAGAAGGTGAAGTTTAGAAGATAAGTTTAGAAGGTGAAGTTTAGAAGATAAAGTTTAGAAGTGAAGTTTAAAAGGGTAAGTTTAAAAGGGTGAAGTTTAGAAGGTGAAGTTTAGAAGATAAAGTTTAGAAGATAAAGTTTAGAAGATGAAGTTTAGAAGGTGAAGTTTAGAAGATGAAGTTTAGAAGGTGAAGTTTAGAAGAAAATCATAAAGAAAAATTAGACACCCACACTACACAGCGGACCATCACAGGATTTCAGGAGCTACTCTTCAGGTGTGTGTGCTGGTGTGTTTTATTGTTTTTTTCTCGTAGCTTTCACACACCGTCACTTTAAATGAGATAAAGTCTGCTAAATTTCATTAAAGTGAGCCAGTTAAGCCGAGCAGCCGCGTCTGATCTCGATGCTTTTTGGTCTTCACAGTTTAGTGTCTATTTTATTCATCTGTTGCTTATAGATTGTGTTATGGATGCAGACAATTAATACAACAAAAAAATCATATCTAGTTAAAATATCATGCTCATCCACTTAAATACTCTCTAAAATATCTATGCCCCGCCCCTGGGGGAGTGTGTTGGTCTCTTGAGTATGAATAAATGTAGAAATGTTTCTTTTTGAAAAAAAGGTGAAGTTTAGAAGGTGAAGTTTAGAAGGTGAAGTTTAGAAGGTGAAGTTTAGAAGATAAAGTTTAGAAGGTGAAGTTTAGAAGGTGAAGTTTAGAAGATGAAGTTTAGAAGATAAAGTTTAGAAGATGAAGTTTAGAAGATAAAGTTTAGAAGGTGAAGTTTAGAAGATGAAGTTTAGAAGGTGAAGTTTAGAAGGTGAAGTTTAGAAGGTGAAGTTTAGAAGGGAAAGTTTAGAAGGTGAAGTTTAGAAGGTGAAGTTTAGAAGATAAAGTTTAGAAGGTGAAGTTTAGAAGGTGAAGTTTAGAAGATAAAGTTTAGAAGGTGAAGTTTAGAAGGTGAAGTTTAGAAGATAAAGTTTAGAAGGTGAAGTTTAGAAGATAAAGTTTAGAAGGTGAAGTTTAGAAGGTGAAGTTTAGAAGGTGAAGTTTAGAAGATAAAGTTTAGAAGGTGAAGTTTAGAAGATAAAGTTTAGAAGGTGAAGTTTAGAAGGTGAAGTTTAGAAGGTGAAGTTTAGAAGATAAAGTTTAGAAGGTGAAGTTTAGAAGGTGAAATTTAGAAGGTGAAGTTTAGAAGATAAAGTTTAGAAGGTGAAGTTTAGAAGATAAAGTTTAGAAGATGAAGTTTAGAAGGTGAAGTTTAGAAGGTGAAGTTTAGAAGGTGAAGTTTAGAAGATGAAGTTTAGAAGGGAAAGTTTAGAAGATGAAGTTTAGAAGGTGAAGTTTAGAAGGTGAAGTTTAGAAGGTGAAGTTTAGAAGATGAAGTTTAGAAGATAACGTTTAGAAGGTGAAGTTTAGAAGATGAAGTTTAGAAGGTGAAGTTTAGAAGGTGAAGTTTAGAAGATAAAGTTTAGAAGGAAAGTTTAGAAGATAAAGTTTAGAAGGTGAAGTTTAGAAGATGAAGTTTAGAAGGTGAAGTTTAGAAGATAAAGTTTAGAAGGTGAAGTTTAGAAGATAAAGTTTAGAAGATAGAAGTTTAGAAGGTGAAGTTTAGAAGGTGAAGTTTAGAAGATAAAGTTTAGAAGGTGAAGTTTAGAAGGTGAAGTTTAGAAGGTGAAGTTTAGAAGATAAAGTTTAGAAGATAAAGTTTAGAAGGTGAAGTTTAGAAGATAAAGTTTAGAAGATGAAGTTTAGAAGGTGAAGTTTAGAAGGTGAAGTTTAGAAGATAAAGTTTAGAAGATGAAGTTTAGAAGGTGAAGTTTAGAAGGTGAAGTTTAGAAGGTGAAGTTTAGAAGATAAAGTTTAGAAGATGAAGTTTAGAAGGTGAAGTTTAGAAGATGAAGTTTAGAAGGTGAAGTTTAGAAGATAAAGTTTAGAAGGTGAAGTTTAGAAGATGAAGTTTAGAAGGTGAAATTTAGAAGGTGAAGTTTAGAAGGTGAAGTTTAGAAGGTGAAGTTTAGAAGGTGAAGTTTAGAAGGTGAAGTTTAGAAGGGAAAGTTTAGAAGATGAAGTTTAGAAGGTGAAGTTTAGAAGGTGAAGTTTAGAAGATAAAGTTTAGAAGATGAAGTTTAGAAGGTGAAGTTTAGAAGATGAAGTTTAGAAGGTGAAGTTTAGAAGATAAAGTTTAGAAGGTGAAGTTTAGAAGGTGAAGTTTAGAAGATAAAGTTTAGAAGATAAAGTTTAGAAGATGAAGTTTAGAAGGTGAAGTTTAGAAGGTGAAATTTAGAAGGTGAAGTTTAGAAGATGAAGTTTAGAAGGTGAAGTTTAGAAGATAAAGTTTAGAAGATGAAGTTTAGAAGGTGAAGTTTAGAAGGTGAAGTTTAGAAGGTGAAGTTTAGAAGATAAAGTTTAGAAGATAAAGTTTAGAAGGTGAAGTTTAGAAGGTGAAGTTTAGAAGATGAAGTTTAGAAGGTGAAGTTTAGAAGGTGAAGTTTAGAAGATAAAGTTTAGAAGATGAAGTTTAGAAGGTGAAGTTTAGAAGGTGAAGTTTAGAAGGTGAAGTTTAGAAGATAAGTTTAGAAGATAAAGTTTAGAAGATGAAGTTTAGAAGGTGAAGTTTAGAAGATGAAGTTTAGAAGGTGAAGTTTAGAAGGTGAAGTTTAGAAGATAAAGTTTAGAAGGTGAAGTTTAGAAGGTGAAGTTTAGAAGGGAAGTTTAGAAGGTAAGTTTAGAAGGTGAAGTTTAGAAGATGAAGTTTAGAAGGTGAAATTTAGAAGGTGAAGTTTAGAAGATGAAGTTTAGAAGGTGAAGTTTAGAAGATAAAGTTTAGAAGATGAAGTTTAGAAGGTGAAGTTTAGAAGGTGAAGTTTAGAAGGTGAAGTTTAGAAGATAAAGTTTAGAAGATAAAGTTTAGAAGGTGAAGTTTAGAAGGTGAAGTTTAGAAGATGAAGTTTAGAAGGTGAAGTTTAGAAGTGAAGTTTAGAAGATAAAGTTTAGAAGGTGAAGTTTAGAAGGTGAAGTTTAGAAGGGAAAGTTTAGAAGGTGAAGTTTAGAAGGTGAAGTTTAGAAGGTGAAGTTTAGAAGGTGAAGTTTAGAAGATAAAGTTTAGAAGGTGAAGTTTAGAAGGTGAAGTTTAGAAGGTGAAAGTTTAGAAGGTGAAGTTTAGAAGGTGAAGTTTAGAAGGTGAAGTTTAGAAGTAAAGTTTAGAAGGTGAAGTTTAGAAGGTGAAGTTTAGAAGGTGAAGTTTAGAAGGTGAAGTTTAGAAGGTGAAGTTTAGAAGATAAAGTTTAGAAGGTGAAGTTTAGAAGGTGAAGTTTAGAAGATAAAGTTTAGAAGGTGAAGTTTAGAAGGTGAAGTTTAGAAGGTGAAGTTTAGAAGGTGAAGTTTAGAAGATGAAGTTTAGAAGGTGAAGTTTAGAAGGTGAAGTTTAGAAGATAAAGTTTAGAAGGTGAAGTTTAGAAGGTGAAGTTTAGAAGATAAAGTTTAGAAGGTGAAGTTTAGAAGGTGAAGTTTAGAAGGTGAAGTTTAGAAGGTAAAGTTTAGAAGGTGAAGTTTAGAAGATAAAGTTTAGAAGGTGAAGTTTAGAAGGTGAAGTTTAGAAGATAAAGTTTAGAAGGTGAAGTTTAGAAGATAAAGTTTAGAAGGTGAAGTTTAGAAGGTGAAGTTTAGAAGATAAAGTTTAGAAGGTGAAGTTTAGAAGATGAAGTTTAGAAGGTGAAGTTTAGAAGGTGAAGTTTAGAAGGTAAAGTTTAGAAGGTGAAGTTTAGAAGGTGAAGTTTAGAAGATAAAGTTTAGAAGGTAAGTTTAGAAGATAAAGTTTAGAAGGTGAAGTTTAGAAGGTGAAGTTTAGAAGGTGAAGTTTAGAAGGTAAAGTTTAGAAGGTGAAGTTTAGAAGGTGAAGTTTAGAAGATAAAGTTTAGAAGGTGAAGTTTAGAAGGTGAAGTTTAGAAGATAAGTTTAGAAGGTGAAGTTTAGAAGGTGAAGTTTAGAAGGAAAGTTTAGAAGGTGAAGTTTAGAAGGTGAAGTTTAGAAGGTGAAGTTTAGAAGGTGAAGTTTAGAAGATAAAGTTTAGAAGGTGAAGTTTAGAAGGTGAAGTTTAGAAAATAAATTTAGAAGGTGAAGTTTAGAAGGTGAAGTTTAGAAGGTGAAGTTTAGAAGATAAAGTTTAGAAGGTGAAGTTTAGAAGATAAAGTTTAGAAGGTGAAGTTTAGAAGGTGAAGTTTAGAAGGTGAAGTTTAGAAGGTGAAGTTTAGAAGATAAAGTTTAGAAGGTGAAGTTTAGAAGGTGAAGTTTAGAAGGTGAAGTTTAGAAGGTAAAGTTTAGAAGGTGAAGTTTAGAAGATAAAGTTTAGAAGGTGAAGTTTAGAAGGTGAAGTTTAGAAGATAAAGTTTAGAAGGTAAAGTTTAGAAGGTGAAGTTTAGAAGATGAAGTTTAGAAGATAAAGTTTAGAAGGTAAAGTTTAGAAGGTGAAGTTTAGAAGGTGAAGTTTAGAAGATAAAGTTTAGAAGTAAAGTTTAGAAGATAAAGTTTAGAAGGTGAAGTTTAGAAGGTGAAGTTTAGAAGGTGAAGTTTAGAAGGTAAAGTTTAGAAGGTGAAGTTTAGAAGGTGAAGTTTAGAAGATAAAGTTTAGAAGGTGAAGTTTAGAAGGTGAAGTTTAGAAGGTGAAGTTTAGAAGGTGAAGTTTAGAAGGTGAAGTTTAGAAGATAAAGTTTAGAAGGTGAAGTTTAGAAGGTGAAGTTTAGAAGGTGAAGTTTAGAAGATAAGTTTAGAAGGTGAAGTTTAGAAGGTGAAGTTTAGAAGATAAAGTTTAGAAGGTGAAGTTTAGAAGGTGAAGTTTAGAAGGTGAAGTTTAGAAGATAAAGTTTAGAAGGTGAAGTTTAGAAGATAAAGTTTAGAAGGTGAAGTTTAGAAGGTGAAGTTTAGAAGGTGAAGTTTAGAAGGTAAAGTTTAGAAGGTGAAGTTTAGAAGGTGAAGTTTAGAAGGTGAAGTTTAGAAGGTGAAGTTTAGAAGATAAAGTTTAGAAGGTGAAGTTTAGAAGGTGAAGTTTAGAAGGTGAAGTTTAGAAGGTAAAGTTTAGAAGGTGAAGTTTAGAAGGTGAAGTTTAGAAGATAAAGTTTAGAAGGTAAGTTTAGAAGGTGAAGTTTAGAAGATGAAGTTTAGAAGGTGAAGTTTAGAAGATAAAGTTTAGAAGGTGAAGTTTAGAAGATAAAGTTTAGAAGATGAAGTTTAGAAGGTGAAGTTTAGAAGATAAAGTTTAGAAGGTGAAGTTTAGAAGGTGAAGTTTAGAAGATAAAGTTTAGAAGGTAAAGTTTAGAAGGTGAAGTTTAGAAGATGAAGTTTAGAAGGTGAAGTTTAGAAGATAAAGTTTAGAAGGTGAAGTTTAGAAGGTGAAGTTTAGAAGATGAAGTTTAGAAGATAAAGTTTAGAAGGTAAAGTTTAGAAGGTGAAGTTTAGAAGGTGAAGTTTAGAAGATAAAGTTTAGAAGGTAAGTTTAGAAGATAAGTTTAGAAGGTGAAGTTTAGAAGGTGAAGTTTAGAAGGTGAAGTTTAGAAGGTAAAGTTTAGAAGGTGAAGTTTAGAAGGTGAAGTTTAGAAGATAAAGTTTAGAAGGTGAAGTTTAGAAGGTGAAGTTTAGAAGGTGAAGTTTAGAAGTGAAGTTTAGAAGGTGAAGTTTAGAAGATAAAGTTTAGAAGGTGAAGTTTAGAAGGTGAAGTTTAGAAGATAAAGTTTAGAAGGTGAAGTTTAGAAGGTGAAGTTTAGAAGGTGAAGTTTAGAAGATAAAGTTTAGAAGGTGAAGTTTAGAAGATAAAGTTTAGAAGGTGAAGTTTAGAAGGTGAAGTTTAGAAGGTGAAGTTTAGAAGGTAAAGTTTAGAAGGTGAAGTTTAGAAGGTGAAGTTTAGAAGGTGAAGTTTAGAAGGTGAAGTTTAGAAGATAAAGTTTAGAAGGTGAAGTTTAGAAGGTGAAGTTTAGAAGGTGAAGTTTAGAAGGTAAGTTTAGAAGGTGAAGTTTAGAAGGTGAAGTTTAGAAGATAAAGTTTAGAAGGTAAAGTTTAGAAGGTGAAGTTTAGAAGATGAAGTTTAGAAGGTGAAGTTTAGAAGATAAAGTTTAGAAGGTGAAGTTTAGAAGGTGAAGTTTAGAAGATAAAGTTTAGAAGGTAAAGTTTAGAAGGTGAAGTTTAGAAGATGAAGTTTAGAAGGTGAAGTTTAGAAGATAAAGTTTAGAAGGTGAAGTTTAGAAGGTGAAGTTTAGAAGATAAAGTTTAGAAGATGAAGTTTAGAAGGTGAAATTTAGAAGGTGAAGTTTAGAAGGTGAAGTTTAGAAGGTGAAGTTTAGAAGGTGAAGTTTAGAAGATAAAGTTTAGAAGATAAAGTTTAGAAGGTGAAGTTTAGAAGATGAAGTTTAGAAGATAAAGTTTAGAAGGTAAAGTTTAGAAGGTGAAGTTTAGAAGATGAAGTTTAGAAGGTGAAGTTTAGAAGATAAAGTTTAGAAGGTGCAGTTTAGAAGGTGAAGTTTAGAAGGTGAAGTTTAGAAGATAAGTTAGAAGATAAAGTTTAGAAGGTGAAGTTTAGAAGATGAAGTTTAGAAGATAAAGTTTAGAAGGTGAAGTTTAGAAGATAAAGTTTAGAAGATGAAGTTTAGAAGGTGAAATTTAGAAGGTGAAGTTTAGAAGGTGAAGTTTAGAAGGTGAAGTTTAGAAGGTGAAGTTTAGAAGGTGAAGTTTAGAAGATAAAGTTTAGAAGATAAGTTTAGAAGGTGAAGTTTAGAAGATGAAGTTTAGAAGATAAGTTTAGAAGGTAAAGTTTAGAAGGTGAAGTTTAGAAGATGAAGTTTAGAAGGTGAAGTTTAGAAGATAAAGTTTAGAAGGTGCAGTTTAGAAGGTGAAGTTTAGAAGGTGAAGTTTAGAAGATAAAGTTTAGAAGATAAAGTTTAGAAGGTGAAGTTTAGAAGATGAAGTTTAGAAGATAAAGTTTAGAAGGTGAAGTTTAGAAGGTGAAGTTTAGAAGGTGAAGTTTAGAAGGTGAAGTTTAGAAGATAAAGTTTAGAAGGTGAAGTTTAGAAGGTGAAGTTTAGAAGATAAAGTTTAGAAGGTGAAGTTTAGAAGGTGAAGTTTAGAAGGTGAAGTTTAGAAGATGAAGTTTAGAAGGTGAAGTTTAGAAGATAAAGTTTAGAAGGTGAAGTTTAGAAGGTGA
>JAUCMX010000020.1:1511515-1524015 GCA_033459395.1 Hemibagrus guttatus
GCCCCTGACATCCATCTGTACCTCCCTCAGGTTGCACTTGTCACTGTAGACGACTTCAAAGCACAAACACGAGCAGGACAACGGGGAACCTGCCATCTGCATCCCATCAATATTTATAACGTTTCTGTCTGCATCTTTATTCATATTTATTAAATTCCCTGACCACAGAGCGCCAGCCTGATGCCACTGAGAGTTCACAGATACTATGGGGAGACACACAACACGCAATACATGAAGCGGGAAGCAGGAATAATGAATAATCCACAAAAACACAAACAAAAAAGGGTTTCAGGATGTTCTGGAGAAGCTCTCTAAAGCAGGATCACATGATAATCGTGGTGATGATGATGGTGATGATGATGGTGATGATGATGATGATGATGATGATGATGATGGTGGTGGTGATGATGGTCATAGTGATGATATGAATTATGATGATGATGATGATGATGATGATGGTCATGATGATGATAATGATAGTGGTGATGATGATGATATTGATAATGATGGTCATTATGATTGTGATGATGGGGATGATGATGGTGGTGATGATGGTCATAGTATTGATATGAATTATGATGATGATGATGATGATGATGATGATGATGATGATGATAATGATAATGATAATGATAATGATAATGATGATGATGATGATGATGATGATGATGATGATGATAGTGGTGATGATGATGATGATGATGATGATGATGATAGTGGTGATGATGATGATGATGATGATGATTGTGATGATGATGATAAAGATGATAATGATAAAGATGATGATGATGATGATGATGATGATATGGATCATGTTAATGATGATGATGATGATGGTCATGATGCTGATGATGTAATGGTGGTGATGATGGTCATGATGATTGTGATGATGATGATGATGATGATGATGATGATGATGATGATGATGATGTTCATGATAATGGTCATGATGATGATGATGATGGTGGTGATAGTCATAGTGATGATATGAATTATGATGATGATGATGATGATGATGATGATGATGATGATGATGGTGGTGATAGTCATAGTGATGATATGAATTTATGATGATGATGATGATGATGATGATGATGATGATGATGCTATGGAATGATGTTAGTAATGATGATGATGGTCATGATGATGATGATGATGGTAATGGTGGTGGTAGTGGTGATGATGGTGATAGTGATGACATGGATGATGATGATACCAATGATGATGACTAATGTTGATGACAATGATAATGATGATAATGATGGTGATGATGATGATGGTCATGATTGTGATGATGATGATGATGATGATGATGATGATGGTCATGATTGTGATGATGATGATGATGATGATGATGATGATGATGATGAGGACGATAAAGATGATGATGATGATGATGATGATGATGACAATAAAGATGATGATGATGGTAACAGTGGAGGAAAAAATGTGCAAGAAACAGATGAAAGTCTTTTATCATCAATGAGATGGAGAGAGTTGGAGAGTATTTGGTTAGAGAGTAAGAGGAATATAAAAACTTAAATCATGAACACAAACGTGTTCAATCTCACATCTACACATCTAAAGTTTTTAATAAGATAAAAATTGCTCATGAACAACCTTCCTGCCGTCCAGAGAGCAGAGCGTCTGAGTCGTTGTTCTGATTGTGGAGTTTATTATAAAAAGACTTTTCCAAAAAAGCAACTACAGGCCTGGTGATTGACTTGTGTGAAGGCTGAACACACATGCCTCGACTCGAAAAGTGTTTCTGTAAAAAAGCTCCCACGCTGCGTATGAAGAGGCTGAGAGTCGAGAGTCACAGAAACACGCTTTCATCCTGATAATAAAACACGCTCAGCAAATAATAATGAGATGTTCCATGATTAAAAAGAGGTGAAGTTTTTTATGATGAAACAGTACAAATAAAGAGAAATAGCTGCTGCTTACATCAAGGACAAAACCATTGTCTATGGAGGCTAGGAAACAAGAATTTCTCTTTTAAAAAGTGAAGGATGAAAACATGGGAGAGAAAAATGTTCTGAGATGAAACAAAGAATAGACTGTAAATCAAAGACATTCTCTTCACAGAACCAAGCCATTGGCGCCGATAGAACATGAGCCGGGTTTAACGTACAGGGCTGCTATGGCTATGAGTACAAATTAATAAAAATATAAGACAGAAAGACAATCTAGCCATGGGGGTCACAGTCCAGTGACTTCTGTGCCGGTCCCAAGCCCGGATAAATAGAGAGGGTTGCGTCAGGAAGGGCATCCGGCGTAAAACATTGCCAAATTTAACCATGCGAATCGTCAGTACGAATTTCATACCGGATCGGTCGAGGCCCGGGTTAACAACGACCGCCATCGGCGCCGTTGACCTACAGGGCGCCGGTGGAAATTGGGCTACTGTTGGTCGAAGAAGTAGAGGAGGGAGGAGAGTGCGCAGACAGAGAGAGAAGAGGAAAGGTAAGAGTGTAGGACTGAGAATAGGAACTCTGAATGTTGGTACTATGACAGGGAAAGGTAGAGAGCTGGCTGATGTGATGGAGAGAAGGAAGGTGGATATACTGTGTGTACAGGAGACCAGGTGGAAGGGTAGCAAGGCTCGTAGTATAGGAGCAGGATTCAAGCTGTTTTATTATGGTGTGGATAGTAAGAGAAATGGGGTAGGTGTGGTCCTGAAGGAGGAGTTTGTGAGGAATGTCCTGGAGGTGAAGAGAGTGTCAGACAGGGTGATGAGTCTGAAGTTAGAGATTGAAGGGGTGATGTTGAATGTTGTTAGTGGTTATGCCCCACAGGTAGGTTGTGAGTTAGAGGAGAAAGAGAGATTCTGGAGTGAATTAGATGAGGTGATGGAGAGTATTCCCACGGGTGAGAGAGTGGTGATAGGAGCGGATTTTAATGGACATGTTGGCGAGGGGAACACAGGTGATGAGGAGGTGATGGGCAAGTTTGGAGTTAAGGAAAGGAACCTTGAAGGACAGATGGTAGTGGACTTTGCTAAGAGGATGGACATGGGTGTGGTTAACACTTATTTTCAGAAGAGGGAGGAGCATAGAGTGACTTACAAGAGTGGAGGTAGGAGAACACAGGTAGACTACATTCTATGTAGAAGAGGCAATCTGAAAGAGATTAGTGACTGTAAAGTGGTAGTGGGAGAGAGTGTAGCCAGACAGCATAGGATGGTGGTGTGTAGGATGACTTTGATGGTCTGTAAGACGAAGAGGTCAAAGATAGAGAAGAAAACCAAGTGGTGGAAGCTGAAAAAGGAGGAATGTTGTGAGGAATTTAGACAGAAGTTGAGGCAGGCTCTGGGTGGTCAGGTAGTGCTGCCAGATGACTGGGAAACTACAGCAGAAGTGATCAGGGAGACAGGGAGAAAGGTGCTGGGTGTGTCATCTGGAAGGAGGAAAGAAGATAAGGAGACTTGGTGGTGGAATGAGGAAGTTCAGGATAGTATCCAGAGGAAGAGGTTAGCCAAGAAGAAGTGGGACATGGACAGGACTGAAGAGAATAGACAGGAATACAAGGAGTTACAGCGCAGAGTGAAGAGGGAGGTGTCTAAGGCCAAGCAGAAGGCATATGACGAGCTGTACACTAGGTTAGACACTAGAGAAGGAGAGAAGGACTTGTACAGGTTAGCTAGGCAGAGGGATCGAGATGGGAAGGATGTGCAGCAAGTTAGAGTTATTAAGGATAGAGATGGAAGGGTGCTCACAAGTGAGGAGAGTGTACAGAGGAGATGGAAGGAGTACTTTGAGGAGCTGATGAATGAGGAAAATGAGAGGGAAAAAAGAGTAGAAGGGGTGAACTCTGTGGAACAGAAAGTAGATAAGATTAGAAAGGATGAAGTCAGGAAGGCTTTGAAGAGGATGAAAAGTGGGAAGGCAGTTGGTCCTGATGACATTCCGGTGGAGGTCTGGAAGTGTCTAGGAGAGGCAGCAGTGGAATTTTTAGCTAATTTGTTCAACAGGGTTTTAGAGAGTGAGAGGATGCCTGAGGAATGGAGAAGAAGTGTGTTAGTGCCGATCTTTAAGAATAAGGGTGACGTGCAGAGTTGCAGTAACTATAGGGGGATAAAGTTGATGAGCCATACAATGAAGGTATGGGAAAGAGTAGTGGAAGCTAGGTTAAGGAAGGTAGTGGACATTTGTGAGCAGCAGTATGGCTTCATGCCCAGAAAGAGCACAACGGATGCAATTTTTGCTCTGAGGATTTTGATGGAGAAGTATAGGGATGGTCAGAAGGAGTTGCACTGTGTGTTTGTAGACTTGGAGAAAGCATATGACAGGGTGCCAAGAGAAGAGCTGTGGTACTGTATGAGGAAATCAGGAGTAGCGGAGAAGTATGTCAGAGTGGTGCAGGACATGTATGAGAGGAGCAGGACAGTGGTGAGGTGTGCTGTAGGTCAGACAGAGGAGTTCAATGTGGAGGTGGGACTGCATCAGGGATCGGCTCTGAGCCCCTTCCTGTTTGCTATAGTGATGGACCAGTTGTCAGAGGAGGTCAGACAGGAGTCTCCTTGGACAATGATGTTTGCAGATGACATTGTGATCTGTAGTGAGAGCAGGGAGCAGGTGGAGGAAAACCTGGAGAGGTGGAGGTTTGCGCTGGAGAGAAGAGGAATGAAGGTCAGTCGTAGTAAGACTGAGTACATGTGTGTGAATGAAAGGGAGGGAAGTGGAACAGTAAGGTTACAGGGTGAAGAGGTGAAGAAGGTACAGGAGTTTAAGTACTTGGGGTCAACAGTCCAGAGTAATGGAGAGTGTGGGAAAGAGGTAAAGAAGCGAGTGCAGGCAGGTTGGAATGGGTGGAGAAAGGTGTCGGGAGTTCTGTGTGATCAGAAAATATCAGCGAGAATCAAGGGGAAGGTGTACAGGACAGTGGTGAGACCGGCCATGCTGTATGGTTTAGAGACAGTGTCACTGAGGAAGAGACAGGAGTCAGAGCTAGAGGTAGCAGAGCTGAAGATGTTGAGGTTCTCTTTGGGAGTGACAAGATTGGACAGGATTAGGAATGAGTACATCAGAGGGACAGCTCATGTTGGACGTTTGGGGGACAAAGTTAGGGAGGCCAGATTAAGATGGTTTGGACATGTTCAGAGGAGGGAGAGTGAGTATATTGGTAGGAGAATGTTGGACATGGGGCTGCCAGGCAGGAGGCAAAGAGGAAGGCCAAAGAGGAGGTATATGGATGTAATAAATGAGGATATGAAGCTAGTGGGTGCAAGTGTTGAGGATGCAGAAGATAGGGATAGGTGGAGAGAGATGATTCGCTGTGGCGACCCCTGAAGGGAAAAGCCGAAAGAAGAAGAAGAAGATAAGACAGAAAGACAGAAAGAAAGAAAGAAAGAAAGAAAGAAAGAAAGAAAGAAAGAAAGAAAGAAAGAAAGACCTTAAATAAATAAATACTTAACGAAAAAAAGAAAGAAGGGCTAAAGACAGTAAATACAAAAATACAAAAATAAATGAATGAATGAATGAATAAATGAATAAATAAATAAATAAATAAATAAATAAATAAATAAATAAATAAATAAACAAACATAATGGCTAAAGACCTTATTTCCTGTATGCTATGCAGTTTAATATTAAAAGTTGCAAAAAATATACAGTATTCACACACAGCATTCACACACAACATTCAAACACATTCACATAGCATTCACACACAGCATTCGCATAGCATTCACACACAGAATTCACACACAGCATGCACACAGCATTCACATAGTATTCACACACAGCATTCACACAGCATTCACACAGCATTTAAACACGGCATTCACACACAACATTCAAACACATCATTTACATAGCATTCACACAGGAAATTCACACACAGCATTCACACCACATTCACACACACAGCATTAAACACAGGAAATCCACACACAGCATTCACACAGAATTCAGACACAGCATTCAAACACAGCATTCACACACAGCATTCACACAGTTCCTTTCATTTCACTTTGCACGAAAATGTTGACTTTACCTAGTGATGTCACAATTTAAGTGTTATTTTCTCACAGCGTAACTTTCAAAGGAAATTCCTGTTTACCTCTGGAGTTACGCTCTGCATTCTTCTGCCCAACTTTATTACTTCAATCATGGACTTTATTTCTTCTTTATCGTTTAATATGTGCATGGAAGCTTAAATGCCAGTCTGAGGGACAAGAGACATCCGTCTGCATTAATGAGTGTGAAATGTTAAATATTCAATATTCTGTTTCATCCTGTCCGGAATCTCGCATTTATTTTACCTATATTTACACCTTCGGAGACATAAAAGAAAACCCCAACGTTACACCAGCAACCCCTCATTAACCTTTACATGTTTCAGCTAATGACCGCTGAGCTTTTTATAAACACTGGAACGCGGTGTTGAACATAGCGCACGCAGCTGCGTTAATCAAATCGCAGCGCAGTCACCGAGCTCAGGCGGAGACGCTGTTTTTAATGTTCGTCCTTTATCAGGCTGGAGACTCAGCCTTATCTTTGGGAGAGTCATACCTCATGTAGAGACGCTTCATTTTTCGGTCGAATATAACCGGCAGCTGGTGTTTTGCAGGAAGCAACGACGCATCCGTGTGATGTTTAGCGGCTGGGTTTCGATCTTCGGTAAAAACAGGTAGGCGGAGATCAGAACAAGAATGAGGCGAGCGCTTGTAGCTCGTTAAATAAAGTCTCCTGACTTTAGGTCTGAAGTTGCGTGAATATTTATTTTTACTAGACAAAAAATATCAAACGCCAAACTGCCGAAGTTCCAGTGCATTAAACGGGTGAAATATTACAGCTGTGTATCGTATGACTTTACTGAAGGACAAACCATTCTGTGAAATCAGGGACAAATCGTTGAATCTGAAACCGGGAGCACGCTGAATGAAAGCTCGGGTCCGTAAACAGAGCCGTACCTATACGTGTCCAGATAAAATTCAGGAAGTAGCGTCTAAAAGCATGTACGAGGGCCTCCAGACCACCAGTCTGTATCATATCGTATCATATCGTAATACTGCATCATATTGTATCGTATCATACTGTATCATATTGTATCGTATGGTATCATATATCTTATCGTATCGTATCATATAGTATCATATTGTATCATATTTTATCGTATCGTATCATATTGTATTGTATCGTATTGTATCATATATCATATCATATCGTATCATATCGTATCATACTGTATCGTATCATATTGTATCGTACTGTATCATATATCTTATCGTATCGTATCATATAGTATCATATCGTATCATATTGTATCATATTTTATCGTATCGTATCATATTGTATTGTATCGTATTGTATCATATATCATATCATATCGTATCATATCGTATCATACTGTATCGTATCATATTGTATCGTACTGTATCATATATCATATCGTATCGTATCATATAGTATCATATCGTATCATACCGTATCATATTTTATCGTATCGTATCGTATTGTATTGTATCGTATTGTATCATATATCATATCGTATCGTATCATATAGTATCATATCGTATCATACCGTATCGTATCGTATTGTATTGTATCGTATTGTATCATATATCATATCATATCGTATCATACTGTATCGTATCATATTGTATCGTACTGTATCATATATCATATCGTATCGTATCATATAGTATCATATCGTATCATACCGTATCGTATCGTATTGTATTGTATCGTATTGTATCATATATCATATCATATCGTATCATACTGTATCGTATCATATTGTATCGTACTGTATCATATATCATATCGTATCGTATCATATAGTATCATATCGTATCATACCGTATCATATTTTATCGTATCGTATCGTATCATATTGTATCGTACTGTATCATATATCATATCGTATCGTATCATATAGTATCATATCGTATCATACCGTATCGTATCGTATTGTATTGTATCGTATTGTATCATATATCATATCATATCGTATCATACTGTATCGTATCATATTGTATCGTACTGTATCATATATCATATCGTATCGTATCATATAGTATCATATCGTATCATACCGTATCGTATCGTATTGTATTGTATCGTATTGTATCATATATCATATCATATCGTATCATACTGTATCGTATCATATTGTATCGTACTGTATCATATATCATATCGTATCGTATCATATAGTATCATATCGTATCATACCGTATCATATTTTATCGTATCGTATCGTATTGTATTGTATCGTATTGTATCATATATCATATCATATCGTATCATACTGTATCGTATCATATTGTATCGTACTGTATCATATATCATATCGTATCGTATCATATAGTATCATATCGTATCATACCGTATCGTATCGTATTGTATTGTATCGTATTGTATCGTATTGTATTGTATCGTATTGTATCATATATCATATCATATCGTATCATACTGTATCGTATCGTATCATATTGTATCGTATTGTATCATATATCATATCGTATTATATCGTATCATATCGTATCATACTGTATCATACTGTATGTACCGTATCATATTGTATCGTATTGTATCATATATCTTATCGTATCGTATCATATAGTATCATACTGTATCATATTTTATCGTATCGTATCATATTGTATTGTATCATATATCATATCATATCGTATCATACTGTATCGTATCGTATCATATTGTATCGTATTGTATCATATATCATATCGTATCGTATCATATCATATCATACTTTATCATATCGTATCATATTATATCGTATTGTATTGTATTGTATTGTATTGTAGTGTATGTACCCAATGGCGCCCTCTTCTGGTGGTAAAACAGTAGAAAACACATTTTACATAACTAATTTAGGTAACAGATTCAACTAACTAATCAGAAGATGGATCATGAAGCGTTCGTATATATATTAAGGATGCAAAAAAAATAAATAACTAAATAAAGAAAAAAAGAAACAACACAAAACTCAAGGAATAAATCAATGCTAATTCATCAGATTTAGTTAATTTGTCCAGTTTTTTGTTTCCCCTTGGTTATAATATTCAAAATGGAAAATCCAGTGGTGAACTCGCTAACTAGTTAGTATCTACAGTAAGAACTCTTAGGTTAAAACATGTTAAGTGTACTACTAGCTACGACAGCCTCAAAAAAGGAACTGAAAGAAAACGATCAGAACCAGTGAAGAAATGAATTTATAGGTAAATATTTTGGATATTGTTTGCAAGTTGTTCCAAAATTTCAGAAACTAAACTAGCATTAATCTAGCTGAGCGGGATCGGTTAGCAATGCGCAACCAGTGGCTTTGGATTTTAGTTAGAATTTGGTTTTGATTTAAAAAACAAAACAAAACAAAAAAAACCTACAGTACAGGAAAGAATTCCTTGAGAGGGGGTTGGGAGTAGAATAAAAAAATGCTTTAAATAAAAATAAATAAATAAATAAATAATCCCAAGCACTCTTCTACACTTTGTGTTGTAAGTTGTGGGTAAGTGATGTTACCATTAAAGTAAATAAAATTAAAATAAATAAATATATATAAAAATAAATAAATAGCTACAATTGAATATAAAATAGAATAAATAAATAAATAAATAAATAAATAATCCCAAGCACTCTTCTACACTTTATAGAAAGTGATGTTACCATGATAATGTTCCATTAACATAAATAAATTAATTTTAAATATACATTTTAAATTAAATATAAAGAAACTTTCCTCATGTAGGTTTAAACCATTTCTCTTGACCTAGTTTCACTGAGAATGAAATATTTTCAGACTAACAAAACACATCTCTCTGCATGTTCCTGACATGTTCCATCACGACTGAACATCTCCAGCAAATCTTCCATGAAAGCTGTAATTAACATACTCAAGAGTTTCTCTTTCTTTCTCTAACAAACTGTGATTAATGTTCTCCGTCACTGCACTGTTTATATATCAGGATGTCTCTCTCTCCTTTTTTAATTCCAGATTAATCTCAGCGTATTAATATCATCAGAGAGAAAGAAATATATACTCTGAGAGTTTATCATCTTCTAATTAAATAAAAAAGAACCCTCAGTGCTTTGGACAGAGCTTGAAGAAGTGTCTCGTGCCCTCCATCATTACCCTTTTAATTCCTCTGTGCCTCAGCAGCACAAAGCCGTGACACTGATATTAAAATGACAAACGTGTTCGGATCTCCTGCGTGACCCGCGAGGCCCCGAGCGCAGACGTCGACACGCCGCTGCCGGATACAGCTGATGAGAACCGCTGGGTTCCTACCTGCTCCTTAACCGATGCCAGGATGGCTGAAGCGGCCTCGGATTCGGTTCGGTCTCCGGTGGAGGCGTTCTCGGATTCAGCAGGTTGATCTGGAACTGGCATGACTCAACCTGCAAGGAGATTTATGACATTTTATTTGTAAAGCATCTTATATGCCAGGAATCAGGATGTAGATTTCAATCCTAATGAAGACACCATCAGACAGCAGTGAGGAGAAAAGGGACCTGAGACGACACCAGGAGGAACCGTGAGAGGAACCGGACTCGTTCTGGGAAATCATTATAGCCACACTGAGATGAGCAACATGAATTTATGATCAGCAGCAGCTCTTAGAGGAAAAAAATCAACTTCTTTTCCATTTTTTAGCTCTTAAAAGACGTTCACAGTGATGTTGAACATCATCACAAAGTCTTTCATTACAAATTGAATCCAAATGAAACATCTAAAAGTATAACATCGGCTTCAATTAGCCACTTTATATTTTATTAGTTGTTTTATTAGTGAACTTCTGGTTTTGTGGAATAATGACTCAATGGAATGATTTTTTTTTCTTAACTTTAAATAATGTGTTTTAATTTCCATAGGAATAAAAAGCAACACAAATAATGACAATTTATTCAAGAAGACAAAACTGTGATAATTAACAGTAATTACTATTAATTTAGTTATTATTAAATTATTACAGGTAAGTTATTACAAATGAGTTATAATAGATGAATTATTACAAGAATTATAATAGTTGAGTTTTACAGATGGGTTATAACAAGTGAGTTATAACAAATGAGATATAATAGTTAATTTATTAGAGATGAGTTATTACAGATGAGTTATAATAGTTGAGTTATTGAAGATGAGTTATTACAAATAGGTTATTACAGATGAGTTATAGTAATTGAGTTCTAATAGTTGAGTTATTACAGGTGAGCTGTTACAGATGAGTTATAATAGTTTAGTTATTACAGATGGGTTATTACAGGTGAGTTATTACAGGTGATTTATAATAGTTGAGTTATTGCAGGTGAGTTATTACAGGTGAGTTATTACAGGTGAGTTATTACAAGTGAGTTATTACAGGTGATTTATAATAGTTGAGTTATTGCAGGTGAGTTATTACAGGTGAGTTATTACAGATGGGTTATTACAGATGGGTTATTACAGGTGATTTATAATAGCTGAGTTATTACAGATGAGTTATTACAGGTGAGTTATTACAGATGGGTTATTACAGGTGAGTTATTACAGGTGATTTATAATAGTTGAGTTATTACAGATGAGTTATTACAGATGAGTTATTACAGGTGAGTTATTACAGATGGGTTATTACAGGTGAGTTATTACAGGTGATTTATAATAGTTGAGTTATTACAGATGAGTTATTACAGGTGAGTTATTACAGGTGATTTATAATAGTTGAGTTATTGCAGGTGAGTTATTACAGATGCGTTATTACAGGTGAGTTATTACAGGTGAGTTATTACAGGTGAATTATTACAGATGGGTTATTACAGGTGATTTATAATAGCTGAGTTATTACAGATGAGTTATTACAGATGAGTTATTACAGGTGAGTTATTACAGATGGGTTATTACAGGTGAGTTATTACAGGTGATTTATAATAGTTGAGTTATTACAGATGAGTTATTACAGGTGAGTTATTACAGGTGAGTTATTACAGGTGATTTATAATAGTTGAGTTATTACAGATGAGTTATTACAGGTGAGTTATTACAGGTGAGTTATGACCTGAGTTTCAGAAGCTCTTTTATATGAAAGTCATAATTCTCTGTGAGGTTAATGTACCTCTCTTCACACACCTTCCACATGTTTATGAGGATAACTGCAGTTAAATTAGAGAGTATAAATAAACCATTATAGCAGAGCTGCAGTGATAATAAAACTGAGCTGACCGTCATGTAAACGCCTCCCAAGCCTCCGTCCGTCTTCCTTCCTGACTTCTTTTTTCCTCCTCCACCTCCCTCATAACACTGTGTATATTACACCCGAAAGTAGATGAGCAAGTGTCAGACTTTGGAAAATGATGATTGATAAAAGCAGTAGAGCATCTGTATCGATTAGAGGCAAACTCCACATAATAACGAAGGCATTAGCGGCGCTCCCTCGACGTAAACACACAGACCATGACAAATGGTCATGCAGGACATTTTCGCACCGCTTTCTATCACACTCGTCGGCTGAAGCGGCCCAGCCTGCCAACTTAGTGCCTCCCTTAATAAAGATGACTTAC
>JAUCMX010000020.1:1529015-1594015 GCA_033459395.1 Hemibagrus guttatus
ACAAGTTTGCAGCTTTATATTCCATATTAATGCGCATTCACAGGGCAGAATATAAGTAGCCTTTATTTGTCACATATACATTACTGCACAGTGAAATTCTTTCTTTGTATATCTCATCCTTGGAGGGCTGGGGTCAGAGGTGTTAGGGGCCTTGCTCAAGGGCCCAGTGGGGTGTTAGGGGCCTTGCTCAAGGCCCCAATGGTGGCAGTTTGGCAGCACTGGGGCTTGAACCTCAATCTTCTGTTTAACAACCCAGAGCCTTAATCACTTGAGCCGCCACCACCCTATATACGCTAAAATAAACGGATATAAACAGATATAAATAACCTATATATGGAAGGACTCTCCAGTGTCAGTGCTTTGTAACAGTCAAAGGTACTTTTAGTCATCTTCAGAACAGAGTTCACGTTTCTTTTGCTGATTTCCAGGAAAACAAGCAGTGTCATATTTTGTCTTATAAACTTCAATAGAGAGAATAAAGAGGTGAGGGAAAGAGTGTTTATAGCTGCTACAACATAAGTATGATCTATTATGGAAACATTTTACTCTAATAATATTATGTGCTGGTCATCACTATTTGTATTTTTTGGGGGGATTCTGGAGATTTTGGAGAAATCACACACCATTTACACACAGTACACTAATTTCTATACATAACATGCAAGGCTTTTCAAGAAGAATGCAGAAAAGTTGTTCCAGAAACTTGGCAGAAGTCTACAGGGACTGTCTAGACAAAAGAAGTCTTCATTTCTGCTCTCTCTTCCTACCAAATGTAAGAATCATGACTAGGTGAAGCAGTTGGCTGAAAGCCCACAGGCAGCAGTGGAGCCGGAGTGTCAGATCTGCCCCCTGCAGTGCCCTCGCGGTTCCTCAGCCTGTCAGCAAACACATCTCCATAAAAGTGACACCGGGTCGTGTTCCGAGACGTCTTCCTTTTTCTTCTTCTTCTTCCTCACGAGTCCTGAGTGTAGCTGTGGGGAGGAGAGGGCTCGGCTCTGATCCGTGTCCACTGTCCCTCCCAAGGAGCACTGGAGCGTCTCCTCCTCCTCCTCCTCCTCCTCCTCCTCCTCCTCTTCATTCTGCAGGAGCCCTTCAGAGCAGCTCTGCTGAACCAGGCCTGACACGCCTGTCAAACACTCGCCCCCTGCTCTCTCTTTATACCGCTCTGCTTTTTTTATACTCATTCTTTCTATCCTCTTTGCCTTGCTGTATTTTTTTCCATCTCTCTCAACGCTTCTCCTGCAACGTAGCAACACTCCAGAACCGATCCAAATTTAGATTTAAGAAATGAAATAGTTGTGATTAGTGTTTGTTTAAACAGCTATTTATTATGGATCCTTTTAGAGCTGCTGAATTCTCACACCTGATTGGTCAGAAGGAAGACTAACCTTTTTCCTGTTTTTCTTCTTTTTTGGGCTGCAGTTTAATATTAAAACTTTTATTCTAATGCACAATCGTTTCCTTAGTAATGACTTTATAGCAACATGGGGAATCGTACAGCTTTCATGGAGAATTGTGTTTATTTATATTCAAGGAAAAAGTCTCCAGCGTCAGTAACGCTTTCTAACAGTCAGAGGTAAAGATGTATCTTTAAAACTGTAATCAAAACTTAGTGTGCTGATGTTCTGTTAGAGGAAAAGATCTGAGAAGCATAGCTCAGCTTCTCCGCGTCATCACATCATCCCATCGCTGATTATTTTCCTAAAGCTGCACAACGTGGAGTGTTTAATTCCTCTTACAGGACTGCAGTTTTCTAAAGCAGATGCTAAAGCTATAGACTAGCTGAAGTTCTGCCAATAATCAATAATCAGAGTTACCGATGATCCAGAATTAGTGCGCTTAGAACTCTTTCTGATAGAGAACCAGTCTGTTGTAGGGTTCCACCTAGAACCTTTCAGGGTTCTGCCAAACGGACAACCAAAGAATCTTCAAAGTATGTCACTGATTCGATGTATAGCGAAACTTTCAGTTGAATGTTTATGTTCTTTCAACAACCGAGAAGAAAATTTCCAGTATTTCTGTCCATAAAGAACATAATACAATTATACAAAACAACAATAAATAAATAAATAAATAAAACACTGAAACACTCAGCACTATAACTGCACAGCGAGCAACTTTTTCCTTCCTGCCAGCTCTAATCACTTTAAAGAATCATAAAGAGGAGCCTGAACTTATGAAACCTATTTAATCATCAGGGTTAAAATATTAAAGACCTCATTTAAAAAATATATAGCATATTCACTGAACTTCTGATATGTCCTGTTTGCAAAAAGAGAGAGATTCTGCTGCTCTTAGATGTCTTTGATGATCAGATGATGACTGCATGCTAACTAGAAAAGAATAAAAAGAAACAAAACAAAAAAAATCATCAAAAAGAAAGATAGAAGAAAGGAAGGTAGGAAGGAAGGAAGGCTCACATTTGGGAGTCGACTCTCTTCGTCAACTCTTTAAACAGTTGATTCAAAGAGTCGACTCTTTTGTGAACGACTCATCACTATTTTTTGGTGTGGCATTATTACAATTTTATGTTCTGTTTAATGTGTGTATTCACAGAGATTTTACACTCCAGACAAGCAGCTTTCATCTCCCTGTGGCACAGCCATCTCCTACAGACACACACACACACACACACACACACACACACACACACACACACACACCTGATGATATTTAGACTAATCAACAATATTCACTGATTCTTCAGATATATTTGAAAAAAAGAGCGAGAGAGAAAGACAGAGAGAGAGAGAGAGAGAGAGAGAGAGAGAGAGATGCTGCTCTTTGATGAACTGTGCTCACTAGCTAAATGAATGTGTTCTGATTTGACACCAGCTGCGATGGCGAATAATTCTTTGTTATGCCTTGGAATGTAAATGAGCGTCCAACTGTGAATTTTTGCTGAAAGTTCACTAAAACATGCTGCTTCAGCAATCGTGAACTTTTGCTAGATGTCACACTCCGTTTACTAAATATGCAATCAGACAGTAATGAATTCAAGGATACACGTTTCTCAAGGTTCGTTATTTTATGAACTTCCTAGGTTCACACAGGAAGCTGATGTAACAGAAAATTACTCAACACCGTCTGACCCGTCAGGGTCCAGTTTCCACATCAGTGTGGTATAAATAAACAAGTCGGAGTGACTCTGTAAGTGAGACGGAGAGTGCCGTTGTACAAGTTCAGCATGAATATGAATAAAAGTATCCCCAGCTCGAGCTTCCTGGTCTGTCGTATGGACAAGACTCCTGCATCAGCTGGCAGGAACAAAGGTGGAGGCGTTTGCTTTTTAATCAACAACAGATGGCTCGCTGAAATTAATGTTCTGTCCAAATCTTGGCCATAAAATGTGGAGCTTCTAATGACCACATGCGGCCATTTTCTTTCTGCATTTTTTCATAATATAACGACTGCAGGCTACAGAAAGGGAAGTGATTATACACTGAAACTTAAGGGCTGAAATTCTGACAAGAAGAACAAAATCCCTAAACACGGCTACAAGCATCAAACACCAGAGGATTATTAAAATACTGTGATACCTATACAATACTACACTATACTATACTATACTATACTACACTATACTACTCAACATTATACTACACTATAGTACAGTATACTACATTAAACTACACTACACTTACTATACTATACAATACTTTACTACACTTGCTACATTAAACTACACTACACCGATCAGGCATAACATTATGACCGCCTGCCTAATATTGTGTCGGTCCCCCTTTTGCTGCCAAAACAGCCCTGACCTGTCAAGGCATGGACTCCACTAGATCCCTGAAGGTGTGCTGTGGTATCTGGCACCAAGATGTTCTGTAATTTGCAAGGTGAGGCCTCCATGGATCGGACTTGTTTGTCCATCATAACCCACATATGCTCAATTGGTCAACACCTCAAACTGGTTGTTGTGCTCATCAAACCATTCCTGAAACATTTTTGAGCTCTTTGTGGCACGCCACATTATCCTGCTGAAAGAGGCCACAGCCATCAGGGAATAGTGTTTCCATGAAAGGGTGTACATGGTCTGCAACAATGCTTAGGTAGGTGCTACGTGTCACAGTAACATCCACATGGACGGCAGGACCCAAAGTTTCCCAGCAGAACATTGACCAAAGCATGACACTGCCTCCGCCGGCTCGCCTTCTTCCCATAGTGCATCCTGGTCCCATGTGTTCCCCAGGTAAGCGACACACACACTCTATGTGAGGCAAAAGAAAATGTGATTCATCAGACCAGGCCACCTTCTTCCATTGCTCCATGGTCCAGTTCTATTACACTTTACCATACAATATACTATACTGCACTACAATATACTATACTACACTACAATATACTATACTGCACTACAATATACTATACTACACTACAATATACTATACTGCACTACAATATACTATACTACACTACAATATACTATACTACACTACAATATACTATACTGCACTACAATATACTATACTACACTACAATATACTATACTATACTACAATATACTATACTACGCTACAATATACTATACTGCACTACAATATACTATACTACACTACAATATACTATACTACACTACAATATACTATACTACACTACAATATACTATACTACACTACAATATACTATACTGCACTACAATATACTATACTACACTACAATATACTATACTGCACTACAATATACTATACTACACTACAATATACTATACTATACTACAATATACTATACTACACTACAATATACTATACTGCACTACAATATACTATACTACACTACAATATACTATACTACACTACAATATACTATACTGCACTACAATATACTATACTACACTACAATATACTATACTGCACTACAATATACTATACTACACTACAATATACTATACTATACTACAATATACTATACTACACTACAATATACTATACTGCACTACAATATACTATACTACACTACAATATACTATACTACACTACAATATACTATACTACACTACAATATACTATACTACACTACAATATACTATACTATACTACAATATACTATACTACACTACAATATACTATACTACACTACAATATACTATACTACACTACAATATACTATACTACACTACAATATACTATACTACACTACAATATACTATACTACACTACAATATACTATACTACACTACAATATACTATACTACACTACAATATACTATACTACACTACAATATACTATACTACACTACAATATACTATACTATACTACAATATACTATACTGCACTACAATATACTATACTACACTACAATATACTATACTACACTACAATATACTATACTACACTACAATATACTATACTACACTACAATATACTATACTACACTACAATATACTATACTACACTACAATATACTATACTACACTACAATATACTATACTACACTACAATATACTATACTATACTACAATATACTATACTGCACTACAATATACTATACTACACTACAATATACTATACTACACTACAATATACTATACTGCACTACAATATACTATACTACACTACAATATACTATACTACACTACAATATACTATACTATACTACAATATACTATACTGCACTACAATATACTATACTACACTACAATATACTATACTACACTACAATATACTATACTGCACTACAATATACTATACTACACTACAATATACTATACTACACTACAATATACTATACTACACTACAATATACTATACTATACTACAATATACTATACTACACTACAATATACTATACTACACTACAATATACTATACTACACTACAATATACTATACTACACTACACTACAATATACTATACTACACTACAATATACTATACTACACTACAATATACTATACTACACTACAATATACTATACTACACTACAATATACTATACTACACTACAATATACTATACTGCGCTACAATATACTATACTACACTACAATATACTATACTACACTACAATATACTATACTGCGCTACAATATACTATACTACACTACAATATACTATACTACACTACAATATACTATACTACACTACAATATACTATACTACACTACAATATACTATACTACACTACAATATACTATACTACACTACAATATACTATACTGCGCTACAATATACTATACTACACTACAATATACTATACTGCGCTACAATATACTATACTACACTACAATATACTATACTACACTACAATATACTATACTACACTACAATATACTATACTACACTACAATATACTATACTACACTACAATATACTATACTACACTACAATATACTATACTACACTACAATATACTATACTGCGCTACAATATACTATACTACACTATACCATTTCTGTAACACTTTACCATGTTGTTGTTGTTGTTGTTGTTGTTGTTGTTGTTGTTGTTGTTGATGTTCTCCTTTTGGCTGCTCCCTGTTCGGGGTCGCCACAGCAGACCAACTGGTCCGCACAACAACTTGGCACAGGTTTTATGCCGGATGCCCTTCCTGATGCAACCCTCCCATTTTTTTCAACCTACCACTGAGCTACCAATGCCCCTTCTGTAACACTTTACCATACAGCACTATATTATACTATACAATATACGATGCTATAATATACTCCATTATTCTACACTATACTACATTTTACTACACTATACTATACTCCATTAAAATACACTATATAATACTATTCTATATTACACTACATTATACAACAATATTGTACTACACTACAGTACACTACAGTACACTACACTACACTAAACCATTTCTATGTTACACTATACCATACTGCACTATACTATATAACGATATACTACACTCTATTTTACTAAACTATTCTATTCTACTACACTAGCTTGTGGTACAAACCTCTCTTACACACACACACACACACACACACACACACACACACACACACACACACACACAGCTGATGATATTTAGACTTATCCAGCTGAATCAGATGTGTTTGAGGTTTAAAAGCCCAGTGTGTGCATCTCTGTGGCACCTCAGGACTTTTTCTTCCCAGTTTCTGAATGACGGCAGACTGAAGATTTATTCGGATGTAATTTTTGCCCAATTAATAATCTCTTTGCTCAGAGGAACTAACAACATAAGCGTGCAGAAGTGAGCCGTTTCATCACACACACCATTACAGCGATTAAACATGAACATTTATTCAGAACGGACCTCATCACTACTGCGCATTCGCTTAATAAATTTCACAACTCTGACTTTTTTCCCCACCTCGTATTTGAGTAAGATCAATTACAGCATGAGCCACGGGTCAGGAATCAACATGGAACTCGATAAATATTACACAGGTAATAGAAAAAACATTTTCCTTGATTAAAATCCGAAAATAATTGCCGTCATTTATAAAAACCATCAAGCCTCTAATTTGGTGCTGGGATCCCGCCTGACTGCTCGGCTTGTTAAAATTCAGCTCTAACGTCCAGCTGATACGAGCTCCGGAGTGATTGATGGCTCCAATTTACTTCCACCTAATGTCAGATATTAAATCCTGAATTATGCATATTACTCTCCTTCTGTAACGTGCAAGCGAAAAACACCAAATAAAACGGAAAGGAAAGAATTGTTTTACACCTCGGAAAGATCTCGCACACGTTTCTTAATAAAAAACTCCTGACTTGATGGGATGGACAGAACATGCTGAGGAGAAAAGGGGGAAAAAAAGGAAGAAAGAGCAATGAAAAAATAATGAAACAGGAGAAAAAGAAAGAGCAAGAAACAGGTAGCAATAGAAGAGAATACAGAAAGAAAGAAATTAAAACTTTAAGAAAGAGGAAGGAAGGAAGGAAGGAAGGAAGGAAGAAAGAAAGAAAGAAAGAAAGAAAGAAAGAAAGAAAGAAAGAAAGAAAGAAAGGACGGGAGGGAGGAAGGAAGGAAAGAAAGAAAGAAAGAAAGAAAGAAAGAAAGAAAGAAAGAAAGAAAGAAAGAAAGAAAGAAAGAAAGAAAGAAAGAAAGAAAGAAAGAAAGAAAGAAAGAAAGGACGGAAGGAAGGAAGGATGGAAGGAAGGAAGGATGGAAGGAAGGATGGAAGGATGGAAGGAAGGAAGGAACTTCTCCGAAAAAGAAGAAGCGGAAGTAGATAGAGAAGAAGAAGGAGGAGAAGAACAACAGCAACAACAAGCAGATGATGATGATGAAGAAGAAGATGAAGATGGAGGAACAGGAGGAGAAGAAGAATAACAAAAAGAAGCAGATGAAAAATAAAAAGATGGGGAGGAGAAAAAGAAGAAGAAGAAGAAGTGGATAAAAAGAAGAAGAAGAAGAAGAAGAAGAAGCGGATGAAAAAAAGAAGAAAAAGAAGAACAAACGGATGAAAGAGAAGAAGAAGACAAAGAAGAAGAAAAAGAATCAGAAAAAGATGGAGGAGGAGGAAAAGAAGAAGAAGAAGAAGATGATGATGATGATGAAGGTGATGATGAAGAAGAAGTAGAAGAGGAAGAAGAAGATGAAAAGAAGAAGAAAAAGAAGCAGAAGAAGATGGAGGAACAGGAGGAGAAGAAGAAGAACAAAAAGAAGCAGATGAAAGAAAAAGATGGGGAGGAGGAGATGAAGAAGAAGAAGAAGAAGAAGAAGAAGAAGAAGAAGATGATGAAGGTGATGATGAAGAAGAAGTAGAAGAAGAAGTGGATGAAAAAGAGGAAGAAGAAGATGAAAAGAAGAAGAAAAAGAGGCAGAAGAAGATGGAGGAACAGGAGGAGAAGAAGAAGAACAAAAAGAAGCAGATGAAAGAAAAAGATGGGGAGGAGGAGACGAAGAAGAAGAAGAAGAAGAAGAAGAAGAAGAAGAAGTGGATTAAAAAAGAAGAAGAAGAAGATGAAAAGAAGAAGAAGAAGAAGAAGAAGAAGAAAAAGAAGCGGATGAAAAAGAAGAAGAAAAAGAATCTGAAAAAGATGGAGGAGGAGGAGGAGGAGGAGAAGAAGATGAAGAAGAATAAGAAGAAGAAGAAGAAGATGATGAATAAGAAGAAGAAAAAGAAGTAGAAGAAGAAAAAGATGGAGGAGGAGGAGAAGAAGAAGAAACTGAAGGAGGAGGAGGAGGAGGAGGAGGAGGAGGAGAGGGAGGAGAAGAATTGATTAGGTGTGTATTGGACCTGATTATTTTCCTGAACATCATCCTGTACTCTGAAGTGTTCAGATGTGGTTTTGGTTTGTGATTTGTCTGTTTCACACACACACACGCACACACACACGCACGCGCACACACGCGCACACACACGCACACACACGCACACACACGCACGCACACACACGCACACACACGCACACATTCCTGTGATCACAGACAAATCACAGACGTGATTTTGAGGAGGTTTGAGTTGAAGCGATCACGTGTCCTTGGTGTCGGCTGTCAGACGCCTCGCCGGTGTTTTTCTCAGCCGCAGCTCGGCTTTTCTTCAGCTTCATGTTCTCGCCTTTACTCCTGAGCGTCTGTGTGATCACAATCATCTGCGCTTTATACAACACACTAATCAGCGGAGGCGGCAGTGAGAGCCGCGGGACGTCTCGTTTGGCTAAACCCGCGCCGTCCGCCTGCCAGGCACTTCACTACTTAATTACCTGGTCATGTGTGTTAGGGGGTGTGTGTGTGTGTGTGTGTGTGTGTGTGTGTGTGTGTGTGTGTGTGATGAAACACTCAGGAAACCTCTCCAAAAAAAAACTAAAAAAACAACACTTCTGAGGAGTAGTGTGGGGTCACATCCCAACATCCCAGTGGATTCATTCATTCATTCATTCGAGAGAGAGAGAGAGAGAGAGAGAGATGAAAGAAGAGAAGAAAGGAAGACTAAACACTAAAAGAAAACTACAAAAAAGTGAGGAAAGGAAGAAGAAAAAGAAATAGAAGAACAAGAAGAAGATGATGATGATGATGATGACATCAACGATGATGATGAAGAAGATGAAGAGGAAGAAAAAGAAGAACAAGAAAAAGAAAAAAGAAGACAACAAAGAAGCAGAAAAAGAAGAAAAAGATGATGAAGATGAAGAAAGAAAGAAAGAAAGAAAGAAAGAAAGAAAGAAAGAAAGAAAGAAAGAAAGAAAGAAAGAAAGAAAGAAAGAAAGAAAGAAGAATTATCTGAAGGAAGGAAGGAAGGAAGGAAGGAAGGAAGGAAGGAGGAAGACAACTAAAAGAAAGAAAGAAAGAAAGAAAGAAAGAAAGAAAGAAAGAAAGAAAGAAAGAAAGAAAGAAAGACAGATGAGTAAATGAAAGTAAATGCAGTTAGTAAACAGGGTTTTATGATTGTGATTTATTGAGCTTGTGTTCTGAGGAACATTTTCCAGGTTTTCCAGGTTTTCCATTTTTTTTTTCCTGAAGCAGAAATAGAAAACGGAGATGGAATTTTGCTGAAGCTCGCTCTGCCTGAGATATTGTTTTTTTTTTTGTTCTCATCCCGGAGTCTCTGAGGACTTCAGTCCGAGTTTAAGCGTCTGTTCAGCACATTTCAAATCGGACCGCTTTCAGACCCAATATAGTGCTGAGTTCAGCACCGCGAGTCTCCTACACAAACGCACTGACCATAAACACAATAACATTCTGATGGTCAGTGAGCTCTGATGGTCAGTAAGTTCTCATGGTCTATGAGCTCTGGTGGTCAGTAACTTCTCATGGTCAGTGAGTTCTGGTGGTCAGTGAGCTTTGATGGTCACTGAGCTTTGATGGTCACTGAGCTCTGATGGTCTGTATTCTCTGATGGTCAGTGAATTCTGATGGTCACTGAGTTCTATTGGTCTGTATGCTCTGATAGTCAGTAAGTTATAATGGTCTGTCTGCTCTGATGGTCAATGAGCTCTGGTGGTCAGTGAGCTCTGATGGTCAGTAAGCTCTCATGGTCAGTGAGTTCTGATGGTCAGTAAATTCTGATAGTCTGTATGCTCTGATGGTTAGTGAGTTCTGATGGTCAGCGAGCTTTTATGGTCACTGAGCTCTGATGGTCTGTATTCTCTGATGGTCAGTGAGTTCTGATGGTCTGTATGCTCTGATATTCAGTAAGCTCTGGTGGTCTGTATACTCTGATGGTCAGTGAGTTCTAATGGTCTGTATGCTCTGATGGTCAGTGAGCTCTTATGGTCTGTATGCTCTGATGGTCAGTGAGTTCTGACGGTCTGTATGCTCTGATGGTCAGTGAGTTCTAATGGTCTGTATGCTCTGATGGTCAGTGAGCTCTTATGGTCTGTATGCTCTGATGGTCAGTGAGTTCTGACGGTCTGTATGCTCTGATGGTCAGTGAGTTCTAATGGTCTGTATGCTCTGATGGTCAATAAGCTCTGATGGTCAGTGAATTCTGATGGTCTGTATGCTCTGATAGTCAGTGAGCTCTTATGGTATGTATGCTCTGATGGTCAGTGAGTTCTAATGGTCTGTATGCTCTGATGGACAGTGAGCTCTGATGGTCTGTATGCTCTGATGGTCAATGAGCTCTGATGGTCTGTATGCTCTGATGGTCAATGAGCTCTGATGGTCAATGAATTCTAATGGATAGTAAGGTCGGCTGGTCAGTAAGTTCTGATGGTTAAAGCAGGATCTTGAACACTTCAGTGTAAACCTCCAGCAGAACTTCCTCTATTAGTTTCTATCAGTTTATTACTCTGATCCTCTTTGCTCGGTTCTCGGTGCAGTTCTGGTGTCTGAAACACGCTGCATACAACAAGAAGAACCCAAAGTTCCCAAACACGCGGAGATGAGCTCTGATTCCGGGCGAGTTTCCAGGCTGCTATTGATTTCGGATTTAAGCTTTATAGATAAATTCCAATCCAGATTAAAGAGAGGAATTTTCTCCTCTTCTAGAAGCACACACTACTTTATCAGACTCATCTCTTATCTCAGAGCCGCCTGTACCCTCATTACTGTGAGAAGAAAAGTGGGCGTGTCTTTGTACAGGAAGTGGACGCCACGTGACCATGCCCGAAGGGAAGGACAGAGATATTAGCATTAGCCGAGCTGAGTAATAAATCATTAGCTTGTTTTTATTTTCCCTCACAGCTGCTGAGGGACTTTTAACCCACAGAAACTCTGCTCCGCCGTGAAGCTGCTGAAATTACAGCCGAGATCTGGAGAACTTCCATGAAAATAATTTCCGCTGAAACATCATTCTTCATTACGTCGATGTTTTTACTCTGTTTTGGTGTTAATATTCAGCAGCAGGCTGATTCAGGACTCTGTGTGTTAGCAGTCCATGGGAAATAAATATAATGGTGCTCCAAAAATAAATAAATAAATAAATAAATAAATGAATGAATGAATAAATAAATAAGCTAATGATAAAGGCACAGAATATATGCTCTATGGAAAAATATATCTGAACTATTAGTAAAGTGATTAAATATTTATCATGAGATTTTTTTAATTAGTTAAATTACTGAAATTAAATTATTTTTTAAAAAGGAAAGAAAAAGAAAAAAGAAGGAAAAAAAGAATTGAAGGAAGGAAGGAAGAAGCTAAGGAAGGAAAAAAGAAAGACAATTAAAAGTAAAAGGAGGACAGAAAGAAAGAACGAACGAACGAACAAAAGAAAGAAACAAAGAAAACAATTAAAAGAAGGAAGGAAGGAAGGAAGGAAGAAGAGGAAGACAACTAAAAAGGAGGAAAGAAAGAAAGGGGGGAAAAAGAAAGAAAGAAAGAAAGAAAGAAAGAAAGAAAGAAAAAAAGAAAGAAAGAAAGAAAGAAAGAAAGAAAGAAAGAAAGAAAGAAAGAAAGAAAGAAAGAAAGAAAGAAAATTAACTGAATTAAGGAAGGAAGGAAGGAAGGAAGGAAGGAAGAAGAGGAAGACAACTAAAGGAGGAAAGAAAGAAAGAAAGAAAGAAAGAAAGAAAGAAAGAAAGAAAGAAAGAAAGAAAGAAAGAAAGAAAGAAAGAAAGAAAGAAAGAAAGAAAGAAAGAAAGAGAAAAATTCGGTATGTTAGCAGTCAATGTTAAATAAATATAATTTTTTAAAATAAATAAATAAGCTAATGATAAAGGCACAGAATATATGCTCTATGGAAAAATATATCTGAACTATTAGTAAAGTGATATTTTTTTAAATTAGTTAAATTACTGAAATTAAATTTTTATTTTTAAAAATTTCTGTGCTTAAAAACATCACGTTTAGCTTAAAGTAATCTTATAAAATTAAACAGAAGCTATATATGACTACATTAAGAATATCTTCATGCAGATCTCCGGGATATCTTTATGGATTTCAACGTGATATATTTTTTTTTAAAATAATAAAAAATAAAATACATCTGAGAAATCTCATTTTTTCTGTAATATATTTCCTGGAAATATTTATTACATGGTCATGAAAGATACATTTTGGTTGACAGATGTCAGGAATTTTCTTCTATGCAGAGACCTTGAATGTAGATTTGTAAATGTAGAAATCCTTAAAATTTTGATGAATTCATAACACATTCAGGTAGTTCAAGTCAAGAGAAGCTTGTTGCTAGGCAACCAGGAAAAATTCAGATGAGGAGAGAATTTTGTTGTGATTTTTGTCCAAATTTAATAACAAATAGCAAATTTATTGCCAAAAACTGTGTGTGTTGTTAATCAGCCCTCTGGCGACTACAGAATGAAACTCTTTTCAGAATTTCCTCAGGAATTCCACAAGCAGTGATAAAAAAGGCGTGTCTCAGTTCTGAGTGAATGTTTTCAGTAAATAAAGACCAACATTTAAAAAGCTGCATTTTATTCCACAGACTTTAAAAAAAAAAAACAACTTCTGTACTGATAATGCACCAAAACTACTGAGAGCTTCAACAGATCACTGTCACAAGTCCTGAAAAAAGGAAAAAGGAAGGAAGGAAGGAAGGAAGGAAGGAAGGAAGGAGGGAGGAAAGTAAGACAACGAAATGTAAAAGGACAAAAGAAAGAAAGAAAGGATTAACTGAAAGAAAGAAAGAAAGAAAGAAAGAAAGAAAGAAAGAAAGAAAGAAAGAAAGAAAGAAAGAAAGAAAGAAAGAATTAACTGAAAGAAAGAATTAACTGAAAGAAAAGAAAAAATTAACTGGAAAAAAGAAAGAAAGAAAGAAAGAAAGAAAGAAAGAATTAACTGGAAAGAAAGAAAGAAAGAAAGAAAGAAAGAAAGAAAGAAAGAAAGAAAGAAAGAAAGAATTAACTGGAAAGAAAGAAAGAAAGAAAGAAAGAAAGAAAGAAAGAAAGAAAGAAAGAAAGAAAGAAAGAAAGAAAAAATTAACTAGAAAGAAAGAAAGAAAGAAAAAATTAACTAGAAAGAAAGAAAGAAAGAAAGAAAGAAAGAAAGAAAAAAAGAAAGAAAGAAAGAAAGAAAGAAAAAATTAACTAGAAAGAAAGAAAGAAAGAAAGAAAGAAAGAAAGAAAGAATTAACTGGAAAAAAGAAAAAGAAAGAAAGAAAGAAAGAAAGAAAGAAAGAAAGAAAAAAAAAAAATTAACTAGAAAGAAAGAAAGAAAGAAAGAAAGAAAGAAAGAAAGAAAGAAAGAAAGAAAGAATTAACTGGAAAAAAGAAAGAATTAACTGAAAGAAAGAAAGAAAGAAAGAAAGAAAGAAAGAAAGAAAGAAAGAAAGAAAGCAGTGAGGATTTCTGACGCGTATCCCTGTGCGTGTCTCTGGTGTAAATCTCTCTCAGGTGTGAGGCGTGATGTAAATCACTCAGCAGCGTTCTTCCTGAACTGTAGCAGATTCTTCCTGACCTTTAGCTGGCTGTGGAACGCTGCGGTTCTCCGTCCTGCAGATAATGGGCACACGTCCGACTCTGACTGAGTTTAATGGCGCCGTGGACGAGAGGATGACAGCTCCGATATTCGGCCGAGCCTCCGGAGAATATAATCGCTCCGTCCTCGAATGTGACAAACAGGGACAAGGCCGTGTATTATCTCCAAGGTCGACCCGATCCCAGCGCTGAAAAGAAGCGTCTTACCAAAGGAGCCTTTCTGCGGCTTATCAATCCACCAACACACTCGTTTAGACAAAGGCTGCGAGAACAGACCCAAATTTCCTTCTCTCTGGTGCTGCGGCGGAGATAAATTCAATAATCACGCCGCGCAATGTCGCCACTCGCACTACAATAGCGCTTTCTTTCTCACGCTCTCAGAAACACAGGAGAGGCGGGGCTCTGTTAGCGCCGAGCAGAAATCTTTTTATCACACAATGAAATTAAGGGGCAGAGGTTAAACGTGTTTTTCTCCCCTGGTAATATCTTAATTTCACACTTAAAAGGGTTTCATCTGCTCATAAAAAGCTCCGAAAGGGAGAAAATTAACACTGAAACATAAAGCTGCGATTTTTTCATCACGCCAATAAAGTGGCGGTTCATCTGTTTCTACATCTGCAGGCGTGGTTTGGATCGCTTTGTTTTTGAGGAACGCCGAAAAGATCTGAAAATTCGGCTCGGTTTTCATTTCACGGAATAATCATTCCGGATTTGGAGCCACGTGGATCGAAACCGGGGTCACGTCCAGTTTATCAGCTACGCCGTAAATCTAAATAAATAAAGAAAGATCTAAAGCTGTCCTCTGTTCCTCTCGTCTCGTATTAGTCACGTTTCATTTAGAATTTAGAACTGTCATGGCAACGGGGTTGACCACGCCCATTTCTTAGATTAATTTGTTTCCTCCTGTTGTGGTTGTGTCCATGTTGATGATCGAGCATCTTTGTCATGTTCCACTCCACAGTGGGGGTTAATATGAATTTAAGGATTTATAATGTTTCAGAAGGATTGCTGTTTTTATTTAGTGTGATATAGTGATAGAAAAGTTCCAAAAATGATAATTTTTTCCTACAAAAAGTTTGTATCTTCAAAGTAAATGTTGATCTCAAACCCATTTCTGTTCTCTGAGATGTCCCAAGTGCTTGCTCGTCTAAAAAGCAGCTCAGATTTGATCTTCAACCAGGAAAATTCTGTGTAAGGTCATCTAACAGAGGGAAAAACACACGTCTAAAACACACTGAAAACCGACAGACTCGTTTTAGATCAGACTCACAGCCTGAATATCATTCGTTTATTTATGCTGATTGAAAATGTCCCGTAAGTCCACTCACCAGCGTACCGATGAGAACTAAAAGAAATAAAGATTCTTCTAAAAGTTTTTAAGACATGCCGAGAGTAAAAACCTTTGCTAGAACTCTTAAATTTATCTTGGATGATTTTTTTCCTCCAACCTGCCAAAAACACGCAGGTAGGTGGACTGACTTGCTAAAAACTGCCTCTTGATGTGTGTGTGTGTGAACTACTGTGTGAAAGGAATCTACTGTGTAATGTGGTGAGATGTTCACTGTGTGTGTGTGTGTGTGTGTGTGTGTGTGTGTGTGTGTGTGTGTGTGTGTGTGTGTGTGGGAAAAAAAGAAAGAAAGAAAGAAAGAAAGAAAGAAAGAAAGAAAGAAAGAAAGAAAGAAAGAAGAAAAGTGAAGGAAAGAAGGAAGGAAGGATGACAACTACAAGTGAAAGAAAGAAAGAAAGAAAGAAAGAAAGAAAGAAAGAAAGAAAAAGAAAGAAAGAAAGAAAGAAAGAAAGAATTAACTGAATTAAGGAAGGATGAGTGTGTGTGTGTCTGTGTGTAAGAAAGAAAGAAAGAAAGAAAGAAAGAAAGAAAGAAAGAAAGAAAGAAAGAAAGAAAGAAAGAAGGAAGGATGACAACTAAAAGTAAAAAAAAAAGAAAGAAAGAAAGAAAGAAAGAAAGAAAGAAAGAAAGAAAGAAAGAAAGAAAGAAAAGAAAGAAAGAAAGAAAGAAAGAAAGAAAGAAAGAAAAGAAAGAAAGAAAGAAAGAAAGAACGAAAGAAAGAATTAACTGAATTAAGGAAGGATGAGTGTGTGTGTGTGTGTGTATGTGTGTGTGTGTATATGTGTGTATATGTGTGTGTGCATGTGTGTGTGACATGACATCATCTACAGATCTTTCACGGATTGCACGCCGACCCAAATACGAACATATAAATCCGCAGCGCCTCTTTTCCTTGCACTGGTTACGTCCTTGTCACCGTCACCACGACGACGGCCGCCCTGGACTCCTGGCGGAGCGCAGCGAGGAGCCCTGTAATCACAGACGGACTGATGTCATGGTAACGACACTGCTAATGGTTGCCACGGTTTGAAGCCGCAGGGAGTCGGTGCTGTGATGCTCGTGCGGTGACCGTCGCTCTTCTCCATGAGATCTCTTCTGAAAAACAGAGACCAGCTTCACACAACCTCCACGCTGCGCTTCCCGCGCTCTGAACCGCGCGCTGGATCGTTTCGGCTCTTCGGCTAGGTTTTTAGACTCCTGCGGTTCTTTCGGAGAGGGTGAAAAACACACTGACTTTTTTTTTCCTCAGAGTTTCCCTGAAAATCTGCTAGTGTTTTCAGACAGGAGCATTTTTCAAGAAGTCAATATTCAGCACTGGGCGAGGCAGAGATAATAAATTCTTAAACGCACCAGAGGACAAGTCTCATTTTTTGCTCCTTTCTTTATATAATATACGCTTCTCAAGCACACAGACTGAACCCTGAACATCAACCCCACATGCTCACTACATACAGTGGACTCTTACACCCTTCACAGTGCACTAGATTCCCAGGAGAAGACTTTTATTTAATATACGATCTCGTAGTAATCATAACCTATCATCATTTTTACAACAAATCATTTAGCTAAAACGTTCAGGATCACGTGACTGAATGTAGATCTCGCATATAAAAGCACAGATTTGTGTAAATTTTGCTGTTAATTAATCGACTCATTTGAGCAAAAAGCATGCTAGCAGCCTTAGCTACTAGCTTTCACAAACGCTACCTAACAATCCTAATGTCAACTAGCTTGATAGCAAACCTAAAGCTAATGTGAAAAGTGAGCTAGCCTGCTAAGGAAACTGCTAGAGATAATGAGCTAATAATTTGATTGACATAATAATTAGCTTGATGTTAACCTAGGTAATGGCTTTAAATATCGATTAGCTAGGCTGCTGAGGAATGTAATGGCGTCTCATCGTCTGAAGATGAAGGTACTGAAGATGCACCCGATGAATAAATAGTTTCCTGGCCTGCTGGCAACCTTGGCTATTGGTTTCTATCCTGTATTTAGCTTTTTTAGTAGCTAGTTTTTCTGTCAGAAATGTGCGGTGTTTGAGCGGTGCGCGGAAAACACTCGGAAATTCAGGAGTTTGGGAAATGTTTGGTTGAAGAAATTAATCGAATTTCAGTCATCACTTGCGAGGTTGAAGAAAATATTGAGCAATTACTTTTAAGAAAAATATTTGAGTTGTTTCAGTTTTTATAAGAACGAGCAGCAATGACAGGAAGTCTGAACGAGAACAAAACAGCAAATTTTCCACGAAAGTGCACAGCTTTTCTTGCTCATTACTTTCTATTTATTACAGACACAATGAAAAAGTTTTTGAAAAGTTTTTTCATCTCTCATGAAGCCCCAGATGTGCAGTATCGATAACAAGCTAATAAACTAACAGCCTAAAGTTTCATATTGCTTTGGTTTTCATAATATGCTAGCATTAGCTAAACAACAGATAGATATATATTAAAATTCAGATATTATTTGCTAATCAGGTGATTAGCGTACTTGGAAACACTTGGAGTTACGTTGTCAGTTATGGACATGCTAATTTGAGGATCTTCACCAAGATGCAAACTCGCTAACTGTTTAAAATGACACCTTGAGGGAGATTTTAAAAATCTGGGTGAAAACGTCCCTTCCCTCATTTTTTCCCTGCAGACAGAAACGAACCAATCAGTGACCCCATGGGAAGAGGTCTGGTGGGGCAGCGGATTTGCAGCGGCTCTAAAAATAAGCAGCGCTAAAAATACAGGCGTTCCAGTCGGCGGTGCGACGAAAATCTTGGTAATATTTTCTTCAGGACACGGAAAAGCACAAGGTTTAGTCAAACCTCCGGAACTCTGATCGAGTTATTTGGCACGTTATCCATAAAGATGCGTATGGGGAAAAAAAAACAGAGAGTGCAGTGAAGCGAAGAGGAAAAAAAAGAAGAACACAAAAAAAAAAAATCGTCCAATATGATGGATTGTGCCTCTGTAATCAGTAGGTTTCCTGCATGGCTGCTTGCACAGCATACTGTTTATTCTTTAATTTTCATCTTTATATCTCCTCACCTCATGCTCCTGTCTACGAGTAAACACAGACAGACAGCCGTGACTCAGCAGACGGGGATTAGTCGCTCAGTTTATGCTTTTATTACACTGTGAAATGGGGCTTTTTTTTTTTTAAACGTGCTGGAACACTAAATGTTGTTACATCCACATTTAGCTCCCTAAGGAACAATGCTGTTACTGTTCATCTACATTAACATCCCTAAAGAACAATGCTGGTGAGATGAAGAAACACTTAAGAAACCTTGAGAGGAACCAGAGAGGAACTGGGGGACACCAGATATCTAAATTCCTTCTGCTGCCCTCAGAAATCACGTCGTTAGTCACATGGAGTCGACCTGACCTGCTTTCTGGAAGGCCTCAGATTTCGTTAGAGAGCATCAGCTTCATAAGAGCACGAAGCAACAAACACCAATTGTTGAGGGAATGCAGAAGAGGGCAGACATCGCTCTCCTCCGACTGGATGGTTTGGTACTTTAACATTCACGCTCTCTGGCTGTTAGATGTTATATGATCAGCTGGGGTTGTGTGAGAACTGGACGATGGATGAAAGAATTGGGGAGAACGTTGGTGAGGGGTTGAAGTACATCCTGGACAATGTTCTGGAAAAGAATTAAATAAAGCAACTGAAGAAACACGATTTCAGATATTTGACCTTGCAGTGACCTTGATCCTGTTTGGTTAAATTCCAAAATCTAATCAGATCATCTGCTGCATATAATCATCATTCTGTATCAATCCTACAAACATCAGACGGATGGAGAAACCTGGAGGCATAAAATAAAAAATCCTAACCTTTCAATATACCATAGACAGCGATATCCTTTCAAAAATACCAAGAATATGGAACAACCACGACGCCACCTAGAGGAGACCATCCACAACAAATCAGTGACCCCACTGATTCATGAGTCATGAACTAATTAAAGGAGATAAACTGATGAATCAGACCAAAGCACATGCGCTAACAAGATAAGAAAATAAACAGCTGTACATAATTTTTCACCGGATGTGTGATAAATCTAGACTCATGATGCTTTTAAAAAATTCTGAGGCCTGTATATCTGTACACACCATCCCGAGTGTGCAAACTGAAGCATAAGCATCTGCGTGTTGGCAAAGCAGGTTGGAAAGTCATCGAGAAATGAAATGTTGTCATAGTGATGTGCTATGAATATGATTTCCATATCAAAGGGCCTTCACACTAATAGTATGATGCCAACTCTCCAAAGCAAACTTGGTAAACACCAGAACAGCGCTGGAGTAGTAATTATGCTCTCAGATAGAAGAGAGAGAGAGAGAGAGAAGGAGAGAGAGAGAGAAAGTTTCCTGCCATCCTCTTAAAAAAAACACAAGGAGAAATTCAGCCGTGTTACAGAAGCAATTAGGTGTGAAGTAGATTATATAGCGAACGCTCTGAATGCAGTGTATAAGCCTCAATTACGACCGCTAATATAACAGATTTACTCTGTGACTTCCTAACTAACTGAATTAGATTAGGTTTGTCTCTCATCTAAGTTAATGAGATCACAAAAGATGGCACTAACAATCAAAAAAGAGCGTTAGCGAACAATCGCGACATGTTCGCGCCGGCCTGGAGGTCCGTTCGGACCCCTTCCTGTCGTCCATCAAGTCTGTATCCGAAGATGAATTTCCCGAGCATGCATTCGGTGTCAAATTAACTGTCAAGAAAATGGAGGCCAGGACACAAAGATATTACCAGTGGTTAGAAACGTGACATGACCTGAGATGAAATTAATCAGGTGTGACAGGTGCGGTTGTGGGGGGCGGGGATGTACGAGGACAGCACGGCTTTCGTTATTTATTTATTTAATTAATTAATTATTTGTATGTTCAGGTAAAACCAAGAACAAACTCGTGCATACGCTTCAATTTGTTTTATATTCAAATGAACAAAAAGTGTTACTTTTATTTATAGTGATCTTATCTCATAAAAACTGCTTTACAAAGAATTCAGATCCAAATCTAGGAGCTCATTTGCATAAAATATGCTCATTTGCATAAAGCATAGCTCATTTGCATAAAAAAGCCATTTAAAATGTGTGCTTGGGGCTTTTATTTTCATAAATTAGATGTGTAAATTTTTGCGTATAAATTCTCAGTTGTGATCCAAAATACTTTCCAGTGCAAAAGTTTGTACACCCTTTAGAATGAAGACAAATTTAGTGCGTAGAATTTTAGCAGTTTTAAGAAAAAAAAAAAAAAAAAAGGTTTTAATTGTTTTTCAGGTTTATAGTGTCGTTTCCTTTCATCTGTTCCACCATCAAGCTCATGAAGATAATTTCCTTTTCTATTGATTTTTCCAGGAGTGTTTTTTTTTCTTCTATTTTATTGTTGTCTCTTGAACGCATCAGAATTTCATTACTAAGATCTTAACATTTTATTTCTTTGTTCTATATAGTTGACCTGTAGATTTAAACTGATAAAAATGTGTACTAGGGGGAATTTTAGCATTCGGTGTCGTAAGCTAATGTGGGAATGATGGAAATTCACCTCGTAAGCGTGCCAGTTTATAAAAATCGCTGGACAACATTTCGGTGTGAATTTGTTTTTTTCCTCCAGCAGCTCTGTGCATGCCTGATGACCTGGCCACAAGTCCATTACTCTCCGTCTCCATCAAATCGGGCCTTGAGGAACATTCATGAAGTCCATCTGTTAAATTAGCACTGCTTCAGAAGGAAAAAAAAATTTAAAAATCGCCCGTCCTCTGCTATTAATCTTCGAACACATGGCAATTTTCTAGCATGCTGCCTTGCAAAAAAAAAAGAAGAAGAAAGAAAAAAAACACACAACAACAAGCGGAGAGTGAGTGCGATGGCGTGGAAGACAATCAAGAGAAATGCCTTTTGGCAGCTCACTCTGCCGTACCAGAAGCTCCAGTGACAATTACCCAAAACACAATCTGACCAAATCTTCTGATGAAAAAACACACCAGAGAGAGCAGAGCGTCCTGAGAGAAACTGTCGTTGACGAAGGCTGGCTTTACATTGTCAATTTTCAGCCTGAATTTTTTTTTACCTGAAATGATAAAATCACATCAGAAAAGAAACGAACGCTCCGGATTGAGATCGTCGCTCTCGGTGAGTATCACGTGACACTAATTTATAGCTTTCGTGAGTCTTTATCAGCTACGAATACAAAAGCAGCTTTCTGCAAAACGAACCTCCTAATTAACTCAAACTCACTTTTTTTTTTTTGCGAACTCACAACCTTCTGATCAGAAATCCAACTCCTTAGCCACTAAGCTTCTTTCATCGCAGGTTCATCATTAGAGGATTTTCCTAGCATTGTCATATCGTATAATCAGACACCGAGAATTAATAAAACCTTTACTATTCCTAAAAGTTGATTATTTTCCTATAACAACACAACCTGCAGTTTTTTACGTTTTATTCGTCCTTATACATGACCTCGCACTGGAGACTCCTCCCATGAACATGAAATAAACAAGAGGACTTCTCTACTTTGGAGATTATATGTTTACACATGTAAACGAGCTGTTACTATAGAAACAATTTAGAAGGAGCGCTATGGTATGAAACCTGTCACCACACTAGGATCGTGCTGATAATCGGACAGAAAGCCATCTGACCTTTGACCTGTATGGGAGTCACTCACTCCCATCCGAGCGTGACTCATTAAACATTAACTGTTTGACTCGATTCCAGCACCGACACCAACACCAATTAATCTCTTTGAGCTGAAAGAGCTGCAGGGTGAATGTTCATGCATTCAGCACGATCACCGTGTGAGAAAAAAGGCAGAGCTCCTAAATATTAATGCACCACAGAAAGAACAAGGGCTGGTCATTGAACATGGGAGTCACGGGTGAAGCGCTGCTGTGAGGCAACAACGTCCGGAGATACTTACATGCCAGCAAACATGGCCTGACTCTGGACTAATGTGTGCACTGTTTGAGGATTAAAATTTTCACTGCAAAAATTATACACTTTCTGGATGTGTGTGTGTGTGTGTGTGTGTGTGTGTCAAACTTGAACTTGAACTTGTGATGAACAACCAAACAGAGAGCTGAATATTTTAGCAGCATCTGATACGGTGTATAGCAGTGATACACGTGCCATGTTCGCACAGAGGAACATGACAAGGAACCAAAACCTCATCCCTGACACAGTACCTTCAGTGTGTATCTTTATATAGCTTCGTTAAAGTCCACTTAAATGCCTTAGATCATTTTAAGGTTTAATGACACGTAGCATAAATACAAAGCGCGCCACTTTAACGGAACCCCTCGGCCACATGGAACGGTTTATTTCTGATAGTTTTGGTTCTGTTTCCAGACGTGAATCTGCTTTCTCCAACAATGTAGAGTCCAGTCTTCTCAGAAATAAACCGTACTATGTCCTCGTCGCTGAGATGATACCATATTGGACACAGGTCTTGTGCATTTGACCTGGATTAGATTTTTAATTAGCGGCGCAAAACATCAAATTGTAGCACAAAAGATGTAGCTTGACCACAGCAACAAGGACAACATACAGTTTGGTACCTTAATGATTTCTGAAACTAGAATCAAAAGGTATCTACACTCAGGTGTCCAAAGTGGCACAGTTTAAAAATAAAAGGTACGGAACTGGACAGTGTGTAGCTGCTTGTCATCCCATCAATCAGACACCTTTTGTACCTTTAGTGTGTATGTGTAAACTTTAGAAAGTACATTAATGTAGACCACTCATACACCTGAAACACACCTTCCCAGGTCAAATATAAGTACTAGAGTTTCCAAAGATAAAAGACTCTTATTTATTTCTGGAGATGTAAAATCCTCACAGCCTCATGACTTCCTCTTGCATAAACTGTTCGATAAAATAGATTTACCGTGTGTGTGTGTGTGTGTGTGTGTGTGTGTGTGTGTGTGTGTGTGTGTGTGTACTCCATTTGCTCTCTAACGCGTCCAGCATTGTTCCAAAAAAAAAAAAAATTAACACACACAATTCACACACGAGTCACAACTTGCACCATTAACATCACACTAAAATACGCGTCGTGCAGTAGACTAGAAAGCCCTGTAGTCTAGCGATTTCCGCCCATCCTGGATTTCTAGAGCATCCTATCATCACAGAACACACAGCGAGCTGGAAGAGATGGAGAGAAGAAGAAGAAGAAGAAGAAGAAGAAGAAGAAGAAGAAGAAGAAGAAGAAGAAGAAGAAGAAGAAGAAGAAGAAGCCGGATGGATGTTGCGCACTCACCAGACGGAGAGCAAAGGAAACGCCGCTCTCCTCTCCTCCTCTCCTATCCTCCTCTCCTCCTCTCCTATCCTCTCCTTCTCTCCTCCTCCGCTCTGAGTCCCTGAATTCAGAGGAAGGATGCTGCCCTCATTGGAGAGGGAGGGAGACGGATCAGTTGGCCGGATGTCCGCGGTGGGAAGGAAGGGCGCAGCGTGGATCACCGCGACAAGAGCGGCAGAGCTACAGAGCGGAGCGGCGGAGGCTTTCCACCCCGCATCACACACCAACCCAGCGCTCTCTCTCTCTCTCTCTCTCACCACACACACACACACACACACACACACACTCAATGCGAGATCATAGAGCGCCACCTGCCGCTGATTGGAAAACGTTTGCGCGCTTGTTCGGTGATCACGTGACATGGGAGCAATTTAAATTAAAATTCCGCAACCTTGAGATTTTAAGTGAAATTCTGAAAAATAAGTGTCAGTATTCTCATACTTTTTATATGTTTTATCAAAATATTAGAGAAAAAATGTGTTTAACGGTACCCTGGGTGGTGAAGTGTACTCTAAAGTCTACACCTTGATACCTTTAGAATATTTAGAAATGTGTATGTGGTCAATTTTTTTTATTAAAATCTAACATGTACCTTCAGCTTTCGCCACTTTTTAAAAAATAAACATACCAGGAAGAACCAAGAAGGGGATTTCATAGTGATGCTGTAGAAGGACCATGTTTGTTTTCTTCTTTAGTGCCATAAAGAATATTTTTGTAGTCTAAAGAACCTTTTGTGGAATGCAAACATGGATGTTAAGGTTCTTCATAGAACCATCCTCCCTGACAAAGAACCATTTAAGAACCTAAAATATCACCAGGCCTGATGAAGCAAGCTTCTACACCTCTTGAACCTGATCGTACATTTCAGCACTCAGGATAACAACAACAAGACAACACAAGCACATGTTCAGGTGGAGAAGAAGATGGAGGTGGAGCAAGCAAGAATCACACACACACACACACACACACACACACACACACACACACACACACACACACACACACACCTGAAAGCTAAAAATCTCCACCAACTTTCCAGGCTGATGGCTAATCATGGAATTCGATTTTTTGGGGGATTGAACAAACCTCTTAATGGAGCTTTAATTATAAATATAATGTCTTTTTGTTTAATGTGATGTGTGTGAGATGTTGAGTTATTCCTCCTGGATGTAATGTTGAGTAACAGAGCTCTGAAGTGTATACAGAAGATGCTGTGACGTATCCCACTGAGCTGAATGGATTCCTTGCATATTTGCAATGCTAATTCTCTCCTATTTCTGTTCAACAGGTTTGCTCCTGCTGTGATGCATGCTAAAAGAGCTGTGGATCTAGGAGACTTCATTGTACATCATTTGAAATCAGATTGGAGTTTCGAGACCCCGGTATAGGAGCCAGAGTTCTGACTATTGCAGGTGGTTGGTGCTGAATGTAAATTTTTCCATCCCAGGATATCTGTGCAGTGCTCAGGAAACAATGTGGGTGTTAGATATTTTAGGGTTTTTTGGGGGTTTTTAAGAGTCTCGGGCCTGCTGATATCTCCTGCCCTTGAGAGTCTCCACCTGAATTCTGATCACATATGCACTCTTTAAGGTATTGTATTCTCCAGTCATTCCCAGCAATCAGCTCTGCATTTGAACTTGTAGTTGCACTTCGCTGGAACATTTATCCTTTTATTCACTTGCACTTAAAAATCAGACATTTTTCAAAACCTTTTAGACCTTCCATTTATTCCGAGTGCTTTCTCTGGGCTCCTCCTCCAGGTCTTTAGGTTCCTTCTCAAAGTCATTCTCTGGGTTTCTCCTTGAAGAACTTTCTCTGGATTCTTTACTTTCACAGGTTTTTCTCTTGATGTCCTTTTCCTTCTCAGTCTTCCTTTCTGATGCTTCTGCAGTGGTGGCTCACTTTTCGGGCAGTGGTGGCTCAAGCAGGGCAGTGGTGGCTCAAGTTTGGGGCAGTGGTGACTCAAGTTTGGGGCAGTGATAGCTCAAGTTTGGGCCAGTGGTGGTTCACGTTTGGGGCGGTGGTGGCTCAAGTTTGGGGCAGTGGTGGCTCAAGTGGTTAAGGCTCTGGGTTGTTACTCAGAGGATCAGGGTTTGAGCCCCAGCACCACCAAGCTCCACTGTTGGGCAATTGAGAAAGGCCTTGTGCTCTGACCCCAAATTCCTCAGCTTGGATATGCAAAAATAGGATTTCTGTGTGGTGATAATAAAGGCTTCTTGCCCTCAGTTCTTCTTCTGATACCAACCCACCAACTTGGCATTCATCCTTGTCCTTCATTCCACATCAGTTTTACAGACTTCTCCACCTTTGCATCACTTGTGAATGAAGCCCAGCATTTTAACAGGAGATGTTTAAGATGGAGGAGATGTTCTGTAAATCTCCTTAGAGGAAACTTAACAATTACAACAATGCATGTGTTTATCTACAGTATCTTCTGTACAAGTCTTTCTTACTAGAGAAATAATATTTTGGAAAGAGCGCATTTAATATAAACCTCAGAGCTGCTGTTATAGAAAATGAATCATCTTGTTTCTTCCCCTGCATTCAGCCGAGGTATAACTGTACTTTTTGGCTCACTGACTCTGTAAAGGAATGCTTTTAAGGAGATCTATGACTGAGGTAAATGTTTGCACTAAAAAAAATTGTTTGCACTCAGTCAATAGTGCGCGTGTGTGTGAGAGAGAGCTTCACAATAACGTGAACGCATCATTTGAAGTGGTTTCCTTTTTTGTGCTTCTCACATCTCGTCCGAACAGTCTGTAAACAAAAGCTGGGATGCCCTTTGAGTCAGTCTGATCTGTCGCTCGGCTTCAGGGAACACGGTATTGAAAGAAATGAGGAGGCTTGATATTACTGCAGACGAGCCGAGGCTCACGGTGCGACTCAGACGCTGAGCAGGAGATTGAAATTCTTTCCAGGGTATGGTTATGAATTTTGGAAAACGTCTTCATGATATGATGAACTTTAATGAAGATTTGGCGGAATAAAAAGAAGGGTTTCTGTATCCCAGTGAAATAAACAGACATACACAAAAGCAATTAAAGTAAACACTCATTGCCTGAAACTTTTTGTTTTAATCGTAGTATCATTTACACGAGTTCTTTGTTCGGATCGTTTCATCCCTGGATATTAAAAGGTTTATGCAGAAACCTGCCTCAGTGTTTTTCTATCATTTTTCTATTTAGAAGCTAAGAAGAACCCTTAATTTCCCAATAATCAGTGATTACTGAATACTGAATACAATACAAACTTCTAACTGTTGCTCAGTATTTTCTGAACTACTGTTAAAGAACCTGTGAAGGTTTTTTTTTCTAGAAATATACGTATTAAATGATTATGTGTGCAGGAAAAACTCCAAATTATTGCTTATTATTTAATTCATAATCAGTAGAAACTGTCAGGATTTAAAGTAGAAACCTTTTAATGAGCAAAGAACCATTCATTATTTAAAGAACAGTGTGCACTACAAATTGGTCATTATTTTCTTCACATATCCCTAAAACCTGTCATGGCTTGAATTATAGTTGGTTGATTGGTTGATCGATTGATCGGTTGATTAATTGGTTGATTGATTGATTGGTTGATTGATTGATTGCTTGATTGATTGATTGGTTGATTGATTGGCTGGTTTATTGGTTGATTGGTTGATTGATTGATTGGTCGATTGATCGGTTGATCGATTGATTGCTTGATTGATTGATTGCTTGATCGATTGATTGCTTGATCAATTGATTGCTTGATTGGTTGATCGATTGATCAATTGATTGATTGATTGATTGATTGCTTGCTTGATTGCTTGCTTGATTGATTGATCAATTGATTGGTTTATTGATTGATTGATTGATTGGTTGATTAGTCGATTGATTGGTTTATTGATTGATTGGTTGATTGATTGATTTAAATACCCAGAACTTGGACACATGATACAGAGTATTTTAATAGTTCTGGGATCTAATGGTCTATCTGGAACCCTTTCAGTAGGGTTCTACATAAAAAGGGTCACATACTTTATTCATTGTCTACCGCTTATTCGATCTATACTCGGGTCACGGGGAGCCTGTGCCTATCTCAGGCATCATTGGGCATCAAGGCAGGATACACCCTGGACCCGAGAATAGTTCGGATAAGCGGTACACAACGAATGAATGAATGTTTAGCACCTTGAGGGTGAGTGCAAAAGTTTTGGATTTAAATTGGGGGGAAAAACACATTTAATTCTATTTGAAATTCTAAATGATCTCCAACGATGATGTTAAATGTGTGTGTGTGTGTGTGTGTGTGTAATGGAATGTTTATATCACATTCAGAAGGATTTTTAAGATTACATGGTCATTATGTCGTGATAAAGAAACATCTGTAAGAGGTTTTATTGCTGTAAATGTGTGTGACAAACTTTTGCATTCATGATGGGATTCCATAAAGCAGGACACATCAGTGTGGGTTTACGTGTGTTTGTGTTTTATTCTTAATAATTGTAGCAAATAAATTCATTTAGAGTGCATTCACATTCAAATTTAATAATATATAAATATAACAAAAATAATAATAGTTCAAATATATTAGAAAATTCATGAATTAAATGAATAAATCAATACGAAAAAACAGCAAATAGAAAGTAAACTTTGGCTTTATTTTAACTTTGGAACATTTTTAAACTTTATATTAAATGAGAAAAAGAGTAGAAAGAGATTGATTTTATTGTTAACAGACACGAATCCTTTTACTTTTATCGACTCAGTTCTGCAGGTTTGCTGCAGTTGCACAATAAATAAAAAGAATTACTGAAATCACATCATCTAAATCATGTCCCGACTGCCACAAGATGGTGTCCTAATGCCGTAAATCTGAAATTTGGCGCGACCCACTTTTCCACAGTTCACTCCTGTTACATTTTTACAGCAGCTGTTGCTTTTCTAAACATTTTCAGTTTCTCTATGGATGAGAAATTGCTCTCTCATTCACACGAGGCTGAATTTCACGGCTGAAACGTAGCCGATGGGGTTTTTTCAGTGTGTGTGTGTGTGTGTGTAGCGTGTAGGGTGTGTGTGAATGTGTAAAGTGTCAGGAATTCCATCCAGTGAACTTTGGCCATCACCCAAGAGCACTCAGGAGAAGCAGGATACGGAGACACGTTCTCACTTTCTGTTTGCTGACAGGAAGGATATCGAGTTCCTGAGAAAATGCAAACTATCAACGAAGCGTGGTCAGCATTGTGCATAAGCATGTAAGCTGAGGAGAGCTCACCAGGATGCGATCATTTAGCCTACAGATCTTTTTTATCTAACTAATGATGTAATATTTCTGTTCAAAAAGCAAGAGAGGACTTTTTAAACCTTTATATAAACATCACATATACATTTAAATCAATATACTGATTAATCCAAGTGGACAATGATGTTTGCAGATGACATTGTGATCTGTAGTGAGAGCAGGGAGCAGGTGGAGGAAACCCTGGAGAGGTGGAGGTTTGCGCTGGAGAGAAGAGGAATGAAAGTCAGTCGTAGTAAGACTGAGTACATGTGTGTGAATGAAAGGGAGGGAAGTGGAACAGTAAGGTTACAGGGTGAAGAGGTGAAGAAGGTACAGGAGTTTAAGTACTTGGGATCAACAGTCCAGAGTAATGGAGAGTGTGGGAAAGAAAAGAAGCGAGTGCAGGCAGGTTGGAATGGGTGGAGAAAGGTGTCGGGAGTTCTGTGTGATCAGAAAATATCAGCGAGAATCAAGGGGAAGGTGTACAGGACAGTGGTGAGAGCGGCCATGCTGTATGGTTTAGAGACAGTGTCACTGAGGAAGAGACAGGAGTCAGAGCTAGAGGTAGCAGAGCTGAAGATGTTGAGGTTCTCTTTGGGAGTGACAAGATTGGACAGGATTAGGAATGAGTACATCAGAGGGACAGCTCATGTTGGATGTTTGGGGGACAAAGTTAGGGAGGCCAGATTAAGATGGTTTGGACATGTTCAGAGGAGGGAGAGTGAGTATATTGGTAGGAGAATGTTGGACATGGAGCTGCCAGGCAGGAGGCAAAGAGGAAGGCCAAAGAGGAGGTATATGGATGGAATTAATGAGGATATGAAGCTAGTGGGTGCAAGGGTTGAGGATGCAGAAGATAGGGATAGGTGGAGAGAGATGATTCGCTGTGGAGACCCCTGAAGGGAAAAGCCGAAAGAAGAAGAAGAAGAAGATACTAATTAATCCAAGTGTGAAAATCTGAGTCGAAGTAGAAATCGTTTAAAAAATGAAATGCATTTTGCCTGATGCATTGCATTTTATGAAAAATCAGTAATCCGTTCCATAAAAAAAAAGTCCAATCATATTTGTCCACTTTAATAGGAACACCTGCTCACCCACTCATTCATGTTATGTAATCAGCCAGTCACGTGCTAGACGATAACGCTCACGTTAAACAAACATTAAAATGAAGACAGATTTGGATTTCAGCTATTTTAACCGTAGCATGGATGGTTGGTGGTACCAGAAGTGCAGGTTTGAGTATTTCAGAAGAATCTCCCATGTGGAATTTTCACCCAAAAAAAACAGAAAACATGGAGCGAGGGAGTGTTCTGAGAGTGGAAACATCACACTGATAAGAGAGAGCCCAAGACAGCGAGGTCAGTCTTTAAATTTGTGGTGAGAAGTAAAGCATCTCAGGAGGAACAACACATCGAGACATGATCCTTACGGGAAAGGAAATGAAGCCTGTGGGATAAATGATGTGAAAAATTAACAATCACATGTGAAATGGAATAATCACTGAGTTTCCTCCTGTTGTTGTTGTGTCATTGTTGATGATCGAGCGTCTTTGTCATGTTCCACTCTACAGTGGGGGTTAATATGAAGCTCATATGAAAGCAGACATTCAGTACTTTGTATTGAGTATCTGTGTTTCAGAAGGATTTCTGTTTTTAGCCTATTAGGCATGATATAGTGATAGAAAAGTTCCAAAAATACAAATTTTTTCCTACAAAAAGTTTGTATCTTCAAAGTAAATGTTGATCTCAAACCCATTTCTGTTCTCTGAGATGTCCCAAGTGCTTGTTCGTCTAAAAAGCAGCTCAGATTTGATCTTCAACCAGGAAAATTCTGTGTAAGGTCATCCAACAGAGGGAAAAACACACGTCTAAAACACACTGAAAACCGACAGACTCGTTTTAGATCAGACTCACAGCCTGAATATCATTCGTTTATTTATGCTGATTGAAAACGTCCCGTAAGTCCACTCACCAGCGTCTCAAAGCCACAGCCTGTGGAAAAATAGCGTGGAAAAATAAAGTGAATATAATGGAATTGTGTAGAAATCACACACAAATGTATAAAAAGGACATGAAATCACGTTCAAGCTTTACAACGCAAAAAATTGAACTAGAAATTTTTTTATTAAAAATTTAACAGAAACCACAAAAAACGTGTGAAGCGTCTCAGACACCTGTGTACATTTCACATGTGAAGGTGTCTTCTCTATAAGACAGGGTTTATTTGATAATTAAAAGGTTCTTAGCTTGCAAAAAGGGACTTTTCATGCAACCCGAGGACAAACCGAATTTCAACCGAGAGTGAGCGCGTAATGAAATTAAATCTGAATTCGAAAGGAAGTGAAAGTAATCATGTAACACACAATGAGCAACGTGTCGATGAAGCATTTTCCTAATGTGTGCGTTTCCCAATGGAGGGTGGAGAACCATTTCCCACAACCAAAACGGAACCAGAGACCCACTGACACACTCACACACACACACACACACACACGCACACACACCATCTTCACTAAGACAATACACTTACTTTTACACTACACAAGTCCTTACTCTTAACTAGTTCTAAGTCACTTCTTGATTCATTTTCATTACTAGCTTCATCAGTCCAGCAGCAGAGACACGTCACGCGTTATCATCCATGCGGTTGTCGCATTTAGACATGCATGTAGTTTTTAAAAGCAACATATAACTTATATAACATATAACAACATATAATTTAAAGCAAGATATAACGATGCTAAACACAAAGACCAGTTCTGTCTCTGTTAAAACCTCATGATTGTTGTCATGACCAAACCCTGACCTTACAGCACACTCACACATTCAACAATATTTACTACTCTAGATAATACAGAATTGTGGGACAAAAACCTAGGGTTTAAGCAAAAATTTAAACACTAACTTTTAATGGAAAATTATTTAGCATTCAAAAAAAAGGTACAGAAATGTACACTAGTTTGTTTAGGAGTTAGATGCCTGGGGAAATTTGTCAGTATGTCAGAAAAGTGAAAAAAGACTACCTCTGTTTTTAATATTCATATTATTCATATGTGAAATAAACAAATGAAATATACACTGATCAGGCATAACAATATGACCACCTGCCTGATATTGTGTTGGTCCCCCTTTTGCTGCCAAAACAGCCCTGACCCGTCATGCACTGTGTGTTCTGACACCTTTCTATCAGAACCAGCATTAACTTCTTCAGCAGGCTGAGCAACAGTAGCTCATCTGTTGGATCAGATCACACGGGCCAGCCTTCGCTCCCCACGTGCATCGGTGACCCTCGTCCGCCCATGACCCTCTCGCCGGGTCACCACTGTTCCTTCCTTGGACCACTTTTGATAGACCACTGCAGACCGGGAACACCCCACAAGAGCTGCAGTTTTGGAGATGTTCTGATCCAGTGGTCTAGCCATCACAATTTGGCCCTTCATCAAACTCGCTCAAATCCTTACGCTTGTCCATTTTTCCTGCTTCTAACACATCAAATGTTAGAATGTTCACTTGCTGTCTAATATATCCCACCCACTAACAGGTGCCATGATGAGGAGATCATCAGTCTTATTCACTTCACCGGTCAGTGCTCAGAATGTTATGGCTGATCGGTGTAATAGGAGATTGTGAGATTTTCTCGTAGCCTGGTTTGACCCTGCCATCATTCATATATGTCACAATGCATGAAGCTCAGTGTATTAGCTAACAGTGTGTAAAAGTGTGTAGTGATATTCAAAGCACAAAGTGTGTGTGTGTGTGTGTGTGTGTGTGTAACTCCTTCACAAAGATTCATTTCCCAAAGTCTCTTCCCGTTTATACACAAATACGCAATCTCATTATTGCTTCATTTCATTGACCAGTCCATGTGTCCTGCCATCATTATGAGAGAGAATGTGATCTGAATTCCTCTTCTGTTTGCACTCGACAGTGTCTTTTCCCAGTTTCTGAAATCTCCTCCTGTTTTTGTTGTGTCCATGTTGATGATTGAAAAACAATCAAAAAAACAAAAATACAAATTTTTTCCTACAAAAAAGTTTGTATCTTCAAAGTAAATGTTGATCTCAAACCCATTTCTGTTCTCTGAGATGTCCCAAGTGCTTGTTCGTGTAAAAAGCAGCTCAGATTTGATCTTCAACCAGGAAAATTCTGTGTAAGGTCATCTAACAGAGGGAAAAACACACGTCTAAAACACACTGAAAGCCAACAGACTCGTTTTAGACCAGAACATCATTCTTTATTTATTTATACTGATTGAAAACGTTCCGTAAGTCTATTCACTAACGTACCAATAGAAAAGATTAGTCACACAGCAGAAGATGTTCTCAAAATAAACTTCAAATTCTACGCTTTACTCCTGTATGTTCCTCACGCCATCCTTCCTCCCATTTCTCAATCTGAAACTTTTCAGCATTCGGAAAATAAGACGAAATAAATGCAACAGAACAGATCAAAAGGATCTTATTTCCGAACCAGACGTTATGTGTACTAACAAACATCTGGTTGAGAAGGTGTGTGAGGTGTGTGTCAGGATCACACTGGACAGCAGAAAACATTCGCTTTTACATTTAGATTTATATTTAGGGTATTTGGCCGACGCCCGAATCCAGAGTGACGGAGAAAAGTGCTTTGAAGTCTCTAGCGATGAATACGTCCATGCCGGTTCATTGAGTCACAGATTAAGATAGCATCAGTCTAAATCTCTGTTGGGAGGAAATACAGAAAGACAAGCACACAGACCTTACAAACAAGTATTTCAGGAAGAGTTCGATCTTCACCTGTGACTCAGCCGTTCTGTCATCCACCACGGGGCCAGATCGGAGAAAAGCCTCGATGCGTGGATGAAAAAATCCGAATCCTTCTGATGTCTTAAAGGAGATACCGACACAAGCGTATCGAATTAGCTACGTGTGAGAGATAGGAGAGCTGATCGTCCATCTGAAGAAGAGAGAACAGCGAGATGTCCAGGGTTTTTACTTTATTGCAGAACGGTCAGATATGAAACTCATTGAGAAAAGTTAAAATAAAGCAGAACGTGATGCGCTGTGTGATGCTTTTACCGCATTCAGTAAATCATCATGAGTACCTGCTTTAAATGATGCTACTACTTTTCTATATATCTTTCGGGAGATAATAAAACGAATTTTAAAGCAGTTTCAAATATCAGGCAAGTACAAACAATGTTAGCATGCTAGCAGGCTAACAGCCAAAACAGCGTCAGCTCTCTGAGCTCCACTCTCTGACTTTTTGTCTGCGATTAAAAAATCATTTAAAAATGCTTACAATGTAAAACTTTATTAAATCTGGAGACTGCAGATTTGGTTCAGGATAAGAGCATTCCTGAAGGAATAATCAGTTTCTTAATCTGGTCACGGTTCTGCTCAGGTAACACTCTTTTGAGTAAAATCCTAAACAAAAGCATTACTGAGTTGATGATATTTTTAATAACACGATGTTCCCGAGTGTCCATGAGTCAACCTGTCGTTCCTGTAATACCGCTTCATGCTAAATCACAGTTGGAGGTGGAATTTAGTCTAGTCTGTAAAATTTCCATCCGAGATCAGGAGAGGCGCGTTTCTCCTTCGATCCGGTTCTGTGTTTTAATTATCGGATAAAATAGCAAAACAGATGGTATTAGCGAGCTAAAAAAAAAAAGAGCCTCTGTTAAAGGAGAGAGGTGCTAATCTTTTCATCTTTTACAAAAAAAAAAAAGACTGTTAATTCCCTAGAGAATATGTTTCCGGTTTGGGCCACGCCCACTGTGGAGAAAGACGCAGTACAACCTTCCTTCCTTGCTTTACGCTGTGAAATATTCTTCTTATGTTATTAGCATGTGAGCCCAAACAACTTAAAACCTATTTTCATAAGAAGATGAGTCGGAAATCTGTCAACGTGCCCTTAGTGCGCTGTCCAGTCAATCACAGAGACACCAGCCAATCACAGGTCAGGTATGCGGAAGAGGGCCGATTGCGCTTTACTCCGAGTGGGAGCGTGCTGTGACTCAGCATGATTTAATGTGTCTTAGAGGAAGCAAGTGTTCGCCTTCAACATTCTTGGTAAACCAGGTGTGTGTGTGTGTGTGTGTGTGTGTGTGTGTGTGTGTGTGTGTGTGTTATTCTCCAAACATCTGATAAAGTCCATGTCATGCTGTGAACAAGTTTGTAAAAAACAAAATAACAACAAAAAATCTGCTCCATGTCACGCAGTCTTACAAAATTATGTTTTTAGAGCATTTCAACGGAATGATTTCCGGAAGTGACGGCTTTGGATTTTTTTTTGGATCCATGGATTTTTCCGATTTGTTTTTGCACACATTCCTAACATCATAGGAGGTGCGATTATTCACACTGATGTCCATGCAATCGTCTGATTAAAAATGTCAACATTCAAGTTAGGACCATGTTGTTTAGTGGTTGATGTTCAAGACCGGGAAAAAACAACACACACCATGAGGCCTGGAGTGCAGCAGTGAAGTAAAGACATGAACACAGTTCTATTGTGAAACTGTTTGGAAAACAATGCAGCGATATTTTTGACATTAGTATGAAGTTAAACCAGGACAAGCGTTAATGTCGAGCCTTGATTTATAATGATGTATATGTTGGTTAAATCCATGAAAACCTTTTTAGATTGTCATTCATCTGCAAATGTTTTCCTCACCTTTAAGGACCTTGGTGACTGTTCCGGCTCTCATCGGTCTAAATGGTGGAAAAGTCAGTGGTCTGGGCAAAACAAACTGACATGCTACATTAACCTACTTTTACTTTTATTACCAAGTATATATTTTATAAACTAAAAGCTGTTTATTCAGGCCAACTTTAAAAAATAAAAGGCGCACTGGATTGCAGGCGGGTTTTTTTGTTCATTCCCAGATGCCAAAGTTTTTAAAAAGCATTTAAACCCTCACACACACACACACACACACACACACACACACACACTGTTCCACAGCAACAAGAATCACAGCAACACAGGAACAAACTTCCCCTGACCTTAAGACTCATTTGCAATGGGTAATAATGGCACATTATTATTTTACTGGTATAAAGTTAGGAATGTTGTTTTATGGTCAGTTTAAACATAAACAGTTTATTACAGTGGCTGAGAAGTTCAAAACAAAATAAAGAATCCAGAAACACAAGGACGAATCAGACAGAGCGGAAAAGTTCGGTATAGTGTGTGAATGGAATTCTTCCCTCTGATTGGACGAGACATCTGTCACTCAGGATATACAGGAAGTAGGAAATTATGTATCTAACTTTATTTCTTGTACATGAGTGGAGTTCTGCCTTCACTTTAAACCAGTTTTTTTCGACTTTAGTGCAACTTTTAAAGAAAATAACAAACATATATATTTATATTTATAAAAAAAATGGAGTTTATTCAGCGCTACTTTGAGGAAGGACGTTCATACGGCGTGATTTTGGATATACTGATAGCGTATCATGGCGTAAAGATTAGTTTGCGATCTCTAAAAACACACCTGAAGAACGCAGGAATGTTGGGAAGACCAAACTATTCCAGATTAAAGGATGTAAGGAGCGCTATAAGAGCAGAGCTGTGTTCATACACACACCAATCCACTTTCTACTGCTGCAGCCTGCTGGACTTCCTGTATATCCTGAGTGACAGATGTCTCGTCCAATCAGAGGGAAGAATTCCATTAACACACTATACCGAACTTTTCCGTTCTGTCTGAATTCTCCTTGTGTTTTCGGGTTTTATTTTGTTTCGCACTTCTTGGCCTTCGTGATTAATCTTGAACTTTTTGTTCTATGTTTCTTATGTTCTGTAAAGCTGCTTTGAGACAATGTCCGTTGTTAAAAGCGCTATACAAATAAAATGATATCAAATGAAAGTCTTATATAAAGGAATCTTCTGATCATTGATTTTTGTAAATACGTTAACTGTTCAATTCGAACCAAATAAACTTAAAAAGTAGTCTCTTGTCATGTTTTTCTGACGGATCTGTGACTTAAAATTCCACCGGAATCCACCAGGATCAGGATCGAGCATGTGCAGTAGCATTGCATCGTCTTTGTTATTGTTCACATTGTTGAAATTGTTGTTTTTTACATTCAGATACTGCAGAGTATCTGTATCTCCTCTAGTTCTCCTCGTTCTTCAGACAGGAAAAGGAAAAAAATTAAAAAGCTTTCTGTCGTATTAAGATATAAGACCCATGATTAAATTATTAATCATTTCAAAAGTTTGTGTGCCTCCGGGACTAAATGAAAAACATACATTTATTTTATAAGAGAGTGTTTAGCGTCTCGGGTCTGATGGATGTTACTCTATTATCCGGAAAACTGATTCTACAGAAATAAATAAATAAATGAATGAATAAATGCATTCCCTGAGGACACAATGAAAAGATGACATTTATTTCTAAAAGGATGTTTAGTGGCTTGATGGATCTGTCTTTACTGTCACAGAGAACATTCCGTTGCATCCACTTTTCTTTTTTGACCTCTTTCTTTGTGCATATTAGTAAAAGATGTATCATAGACATATGATATCAAATCATTTATAGTGTTTTTAAGGCTTTCAATGATGGTATAATTTTTACAAATGTCCCTGGAATGTTTCTGTTATCAGCAGCGCTGCCAGGCAACGGCTCAGAAATTAGCTTCGGTGTTTTTCCATATAAGGAAACTTGAGGGCAGATGCAGCTTCAGCAGATGGGTTTGGGGTCAGTCGAGCCAGAGGACAGCTGCTCAAATTTTGGATGTTGATGAAACGACCGCAGAGAAAATCTCTCAAATGCTAGCTTAAGAGCAGATTGACTAACGACGAGCAAGTCCATCCGTCCGTGAGCGACGGAGCTGAAGCACGTTTTTCTCAATTCTAGGCTAATTACACTGAATAAAAAAGAGGAAAAAAATATCATGCATAGTTTAAATATTACATTTCTCAACACAACATGATTTCATTGCTTACGTTAAACGTAAACACGTTTCTTCAAAGCTTCAAAAAAAATCTGTATATAGTAAAAACACTGTACAGGCCACACCCACAAGCGACAAGAGTCTTGGTGAAGGTAATGAATATACTAGCAGTTATGGATAATATACACAGGCAGTGCTAACAAACTAGCTAACTGCATAGATATGCTAGTTAGCATAAGAAAAAAAATCTCATAAAGGATTTTTGAGGAACCTTGCAGCAGAAGATCTCCTGTGCTGTTCTAGAGATCATTGTGAGCACCTAGAAGTCTTAAATGTCCAGAGGTACGAGTAGATATCAAACTCTCAGCTTTATTAATGCCTAGAAAAAAAAGAGGCGAGCCATTTTGTTGAAGTTTTGGAAGTGGATTCAGTGTAAAGCTCCATTAAATATCCATCAGAGCACAATAAGCTCTTTACTGTTCAAAGAGCTCTCGTGTGGGAAAAAAATCACGACCCGAAGGCCGACAGATCCTTCATCCTGGTTGTGCAAGCGTGAACCTCGGGCCGGCAGTCATAACACTCCTCCAAACTGCTGTCATAAATCAGGTTTAGACCGAAATTAGCGAGAAGCGGGTGATTAAACGCCACAAGACACAAGAGCAGAGGTCGAGGAAGCCTCTGAGAAATGATGTTTACAGATGTTTTAGCGCTGACCAGACAGAAACATCTCAGTGAGTCACAAATAACATTAACACAATAAACAGAAAATTTCTGGATTTTTCTCCAAGACCACAACGTCAACACACGCTGAGGAGAAGTAATCAAATCCTTCATCACCACCGTGGCAGTCGTACCACATCCTGTAGAGACACATCATGGGCCTCAGAGAGAGCGAGAGAGTGTGTGTGTGTGTGTGTGTGTGTGTGTGTGTGTGTGTGTGTGTGTGTGTGTGTGTGTTCTAAATTTTAATTCAAAACTTCTTATTCAAAACACAAGAAGTGCTGATGCTGCTTTCTGTATAAAATGGATTTTTTAAATCTATTTTCTTCTCTCAAATTTGTGTTTATTGTCATTTTTGTGTCATTTGTATTATGTGAACAGCTATATTTTATTTTAGGTTTAATGTCTTCTTTTCTGTTGATCCCAATTTATTTATTCATTATTTTCAATTTTATTCTTTCAATTTTTTTATTTTTTAACAGTTTTTCTTTATTGTATGCGTACTGTATTATTATTACTATTGTTGTTGTTGTTTTATCAATTTCCCTCAAATTTGTGTTTAGTTTGTTGTATCATTTTTGTATAATTTAAAATTTTTTACATTCTTTAATTTATTTTTTCGTTTTTCTTTATGGCATAGTCATTGTATTATTATTATTATTATTGTTGTTGTTGTTGTTGTTGTTGTTGTAGTAGTTTTATTATTATTATTATTATTATTATTATTATTATTATTATTATTATTATTATTATTATTGTTGTTGTTTTATCAATTTTTCCCTCACATTTGTGTTTAGTTTGTTGTATCATTTTTGTGTCAGTTGTATTATTTTGTGAACAGCTGTGACATTTTATTTTTTATTTAATTTTAGTTCTAATGTTTTTTTCTGAGCTAAACGTCCATGTTTATTCTAATTTGTTTATTCATTTATTTTAATTTTATTATTAAATAGTTTTTTTATTTTAATTGTTTCTTATTCTTTTAATGTTTAAAGTTTTTTAAGTGTTTTTCTTTATTGTGTGGTTATTGTATTATTATTTTTTTGTTGTTGTTGTTGTTGTTGTTTTATCTATTTTTCCCTCAAATTTGTGTTTACTTTGTTGTAACATTTTTGTGTCAGTTGTATGACATTTTATTTATTTTATTTTATTTTAGTTATAATGTTTTTTATGAGCTACAATTCTATGTTTCTTCCTGTTTGTTTATTCATTATTTTAAGTTTAATTATTATTATTTTTTAATTATTTAAATTTTTTAATAGTTTTTCTTTACTCCTTATGGTTACTGTATTATTATTATTATTATTATTATTATTATTATTATTGTTATTATTATTATTATCGTTGTTGTTGTTGTTGTTGTTGTTATCACGCTAATGAGTCATTTCAGACCTGACACTTTTATAATTTCTGTTTAATCCTAGCATTGTTTATGGGTTTATTAACCTGTCTTTAACGCTCCTGTATGAGAAATAATAAACTGTAATAAAACTCCAGGGCTTCACAAACTTTTGATCTTCCTCGTATATATTCCAGGAAAAATTAAGGTCCAAAGTGCAAAAAAACATAAACATTTAGAATAACAGACAATATTTATAACGTATCGTTTGTAGAATGTAGGTGTTAGAAATATCCATAACATGTACAGAGCTTTTATACAATAATAATAATAATAATAATAATAATAATAATAATAATAATAATAAAAAAACAATAATAATAATAATAATAACAATAATAATAATAATAATAATAATAATAATAATAATAATAATAATAATAATAATCAGATTTCCAGTAGAACAGAACATCACTGAACCCTAAAGGTCCTCCTTCCCTTTTTTCGCTTTCATGCAGCTTTTCCCTTTTGCTCAGCATTTTCTCATTATTTCACTGCATTACACTTTACTGTAAATCCTGTCAACAGAGTCATGAGAACAGCCGCCAGAGGTTTACGAGTTCAAACCCTCGTCTTTCTGTTAACCCCACTCCTGACCCCTGAGCTGCATGCTTGGACTGGATTAGTCCTTACTGTAAGCCTCTTTGGACAAAATCTCTGCTAGAAAAAACAATAACGGACAAATCTCTGCTGTAGCGCCCGAGCGTAAAGGCCACGTTCTCATCGAGAAGAAAGAAGCCATTTTTGCAGCTATTTCGTTGAAAAGAAAAGGCTAAGTGTGCAGATGGTCACTGTGTATGTAAACATGTACTATATACACACAGGGTCCTTTAAAGGTACTAGGTGGAACCGAGTGCTTCCCTTTTACACAGGACATGTGTATTTACAGCCAATCAATCAATCCAATCTTTAGAATCATAGGAATGATCCAGTCTAAAATGATCCAAAAAGTAGCACACATACAGGTAAGTGCAAAAGTGTGCACCCCCTTCGGGGATACACGATGGCTATACAACATCTACACACTGGAAAAACTGTTCATTTTTCCATCGACGAGCAGAGAAACCTGAGAAGAGCCGTAGCGTCACCAAGAACGAAAAGACAAGACAAAAACAGCGTGGCTGCCAAGAGAATAACGTCTGTGGGCTGATAATAAACACTCGTTTAGGCTCGTATCAGGATCCCAGAGCGAGCAGGTAATACAACTGTGCACATGAGAAGGATTAAAGAAGATAAAAACAATATCTACATACACATAACCTTAACATAACATGATCATTGTTTTAGCAGTTTTTTTAAAGAATATTTGATAAGCAGCACTTGTGTATAAGCAGCATTTTATACTCAATAACCGAATTATTTACCAAAAATTGAAAAAAGTGTTTTATCAGCAAATCAATAAATAATGTGATTTAAATACTCAGGCAACAGATTATTATTATTATATATTATAATATATATTATTATTATTATTGTTGTTGTTGTTTAAGGTGCTGTGCTTTATACATACTTATATGCAACGAAATATATTTAAATTCTATTATTATTTATTTATTGATATGATGTAATAGTAATAGAAATATTTTATATAATCGAGCCTCCGCCCTCAACCGTAATCTCGGCTTCGGCCAATCAGAACGTCGCACGTGGACAATGTGATTTCTTTCTCATCAAGCTACAAAATAACCCTGAATAATGTTATGAAAATATCACTGTCTCTAAATGTGGGAAAATATTTCCCCAATGAATCATAATCAGTCCTTCAGACATGTGCAGTCTTGCTTGTTTCGAGTCCTGCAGGAAACCTTTCATATTTACATTTCTCAAAAGTGACACGTCGTCGTGGTCCGGTGCCATATCGCTCGCTTCTCCGAGCTTTGATGTATACTCTGTCTTCACTCCTGTCTCTGGTCACCTCTGCTTTTAGACGCCAGTCGTTCACACTGCGGATGCTTTTTGTTTTGTTTTTCGTTGTGTCATTGAATCAAACTTGCAATCTGCATGTTTCACAGGAAATAGTGAAACTCCTCCTTAAGCTCCTCCTTGAATTTCAGTGTAGTTTATTTTAACATAAAATTAAACATGATATCTGATAGAATTCATATGAAGTGTGCGAATGACATAACACATCAGATATATTGTGTCTTATGAAAAAACTTATTTATAAAAACAAACGTAATAAAGCAAATGAACCTGGAAACACACCTGTAATTACTATCAATAATATTTATACATTAATATTCTTTCTGTGTAATGATTACTGTATTTTTTTTTTTGTTAAAAAATTGAGTGACAAGCATTTTATTTCTTAAAAATGCTTTCGGCTGCTCCCTGTTCGGGGTCGCCACAGCGTACCAACTGGTCCGCACAACAACTTGGCACAGGTTTTACGCCGGATGCCCTTCCTGCCGCAACCCTCCCATTTTTCCGGGCTTGGGACCGGCACTGCAACCAGTGGCTGGAGTTGAGGCATTGGCTGGGAATCGAACCCGGGCCTTCCGCATGATAGGCGAGCAACCTACCACTGAGCCACCAATGCCTCTCTTTTTTTTTTTTTTATTTCTTAAAAATAATTCTCCAATTTGATTTTTACCCTATGAATGAAAACTGCTGTGAGATCAAGCTACCTGAGATTCTAATCATGTGTGAAAAATGATGTTTCTATTATTCTATTATAAGGAGAAAACAAAACAACAATTTTTGGTTCCTTGAGAACTTTTTGATAGATGGATTGTTATTGTTGTTGTCGTGGAGAACGAACACAAAAACCCCACTGTCAATATTACAGTTATGTGAAAGACTTCTTCCTGATGGAAAATGATTCGGTTTATTATGGGAACAAGAAAAAAAAAATACTCTAAAGACTATTGAACTGGATCTCCTGTCACTTTTTAACTCGGAGCAGAATGACCTGATAAAAAGACTTCTGAGCGTGTACAAGTCTATCTTAACTATACAGACTCATTGTTCAGTTTATTAGGAACACCTGTTCATTCATGTTATTATCCATTGATCTCTCAGTCTCAAATTTGATGAGAACATCACCTGGAGCTTTGGACCTGTATCTGCATGACTAATGTACTGTACACTGAACTGCTGCAACATGTTCCACTGACTGGATACAGCAGGTGTTCCTAATAAAGTGGAAGTAAGGAAAATGTGGAAAGCAGCTTGTGAAGATATTTCTTTTTAAATGATGAGGAGTTTGTACATATAAAAAAGGGATAAAGAGCAACAAAATATTACATTAATGAAATGACAAAATTCAGCACATTTAATAATTAATATAATTTCACAATTAATTTAATAATAAATATGTAATAAATATGTAATAATTGTTTGAAACAAAATCAAAATGTATGTATTAAAAATATACCTTAAAAATATAATATATTGTTACAAATTATTATTATGTTGTTGTTATTGTTATTATTATTATTATTATTATTATTATTATTATTATTATTATCATTATTATTATTATTATTATTATTATTATTATTATTATTAATGTTGTTGTTCTGAGGGATTGAATATATTATACAGGATACAGTATTATTTATATATTATGCATAGTATGCAAGTATATTATATAAGGTTTTTGCCCGGCATATAATACACATTTAAGCACACTCACACACACACACACACACACACACACACACACACACACACACACACACACACACCCAGAACCTTGGTTTAGATGTCTTTAGTTCTGCCCTAAAAGTTTCTATAGACTATAAAACCCTAGACCTGAGTTTCTGTAAACTTTGAAGTGAGGAAAATTAAAACTCTTTACTATAGAAAGGAACTCTTGAGAAAGATTTTGGTAATCTGTACAATAATTATGCTCGTAATTATTTTTTATATAATTTTATTTTTCATTCATATGTGTATGAACAGTTCTTTCTAAATAAAGTATTATTATAATAATAATAATAATAATAATTATTATTATTATTATTATTATTATTATTATTATTATTATTATTATTATTAGCAGTAATGGTAGTTTGATTTTATTTTATTTTATAACTCAGCAAATCCCAACAATTAATTTAGAGCTATAAATGTGAAGAAATAAAAGTAATCCAATGTACAACTGACTTAAGAGTAAGCTGCAGGAATAAACATTTTAGATCGACATTAGAGTCCAAATAAACTTGGCTTAAGATTCTGGACTCTAATTCTTTATTTTAATTACCTGTCATTAGTATGACGGTGTTTTAAAGCTTTATTAGGAATTTAAGTGATTTGTAAATGTGTTCTTGGCGAGACTTTGCTCCAGGACACACTTGGAGATTCTTTTTCAGCCATAAATATCACACCAAGTGACAGTAGAGACTCCAGTGAAAAAGGTTCCTGCAAGACGCTCTGGGCGATGAATCAATCAACCAACCGACTCGCCGAGATCGATTCACTGAGAGTTCAGGCTCAAGGAATCGATTCAGCGGATCGAATGCTCGTAATGAGCGTCACAAAGGCGAAAACGAAAGGAAGAAGAGACAGTTTTCGCAGGTGAATCATCACGCTTGGATTATATTTACTGAGTGACAAATATGTTAATAGTGCAGTTCCAGAGAACAACCCTCGTGTCGATTCCCTCCCAGCCCCACAATACCCTGATCTTTAAAAGAAGTGCGTAATATGCATGCTGGTTTGTACGTCTGTCTAGCCAATTGAAAGTGAAATCCCAAATTAGTGCACTATATAAAGCTAGGGTGCATAAGATTTGAAACAGGCCTAAATCATTAATGCATGATGGGAAGATTTAAGTGATTAAAGCAGTGCGCATACATGTGGCACAGGAAGTTAGGTCCAAACGCGCGCGCTTCAAGCGCTGGCTCTTTCTCACCTGTGCTGATCTTCTGAGCTGGAGTCATTCTTATCATTCTTTGAAACTTCTCTTTTTTTTCTCTCGGATTTTTTTTTTTGGTGTGTCGCGGCTAGATTATGAAATCACGACAGTTCTGTCTGAAATCCGACACTTTTTTGGGGAACAAATTTCATTTCAGCACCTGGCAACGCCGTAGGGGCGGAAACTTCATAACAGCCCCGACATGCGCGACTCCACGAATACGCGCAACTAAAACCGAACCGAAGTGAACTCTCCGAGAGAACCGACACTGCCACAAACCAAGGGGAATAAAAAGGGAAACAGAAATAAAGGGAAACAGAAATAAAAAGAAAAATGTAGTCTCCATGCATATATTTAGATTGTCCAATTTGAGAGGACTTCGGCACGAATCATTCAGGCGTGTGAACATGGACCAAAAATGACAAATGGTAAGTCTCTTTACTCTTACTGCAAAATAAAAAAGACGCGTAATAACGAGCCGGGCTTACCTGTCCCTGTGGTGTGTGCGCGCCTGTGTGTGTGTGTGTGTGTGTGTGTGTGTGCCATAGCATAGATCACTGAGAATGGGAATGGGAACAGGTTGTCACCTATTTATACTACCGTTGTGGGGAAATCCCGCTGAGTTATCTGTAATTATTACAGACAAAAGGAAAGAGGGTTTACAAGAAAGGAAAGTCATATCGAAAGCGAATGAATGCGGTGGGGTAATGAGGAAAGAAAGCTCCTTGGGTATTCCCGGAGATGTGGGAAAATAGGCTCCTGCGAATTCATTGTGAAAATAAATGTCGGGATAAGTAATATCCCGTCAAATCATCTCCAGCAGGTACCTAGAGCAGAGCAGTGTGTGTGTGTGTGTGTGTGTGTGTGTTTACTATCACCTTTTTCACATCTACTTCTTATTGAAATAACTCACACTCCTGAGCTGGTGTATAAAGTGGTGCTTGCTGTGCACATGGATCTCATTCAGAAGCTTGATGCAGTGATTCGGCTGTGGATGAAAAGTTGTGTAGAGAAAGTTGTAGTGATATATATATTTAAAAAAAAATAGAAGAAGAATAAAAAAAAAACATCAGAAAGGAAAGAGAAGGGGTTTTGCTGCAGGATAATAAAAAAAAACCCCAAACAAGACATGCCAAAAAAAATGACTCACTTTTGAGTCAGACAAACTAAATGCAACCTCAACTTTGATTACAGCAGTTATATACAAGAACTATTGTTCTCTCTGTTATTTCTCTCATTGCTTAAGCTGTGTGTGATGACAGGAAGCTGAAATGTTCTGACCACAAATCAAGTGTTCTTGATGGAGGTCCTCACTGCAGAACCAGAAGTCCAGGAGGAGGAGCTGGACCTGATCCAACTCCTCCCATAATCCTAATCCTTAATTCATGAAACCCTCCAAAACAAAGCCACAACCAAGTTTCCCCAGCCTGAAACTCACGTAGCTGTCAACCTGGATTTTTGTCTTCGCTCAGGAGTTCAATATGCTCCAACTCCACACCAGGAGCTGGCTCCGGTCTGACTCCACCCAAGGAGCTCGATCTGTTCCGACTCCACCCAGGAGCTGGCTCCGGTCTGACTCCACCCAAGGAGCTCAATCTGTTCCGACTCCACCCAGGAGCTGGGTCCGGTCTGACTCCACCCAAGGAGCTCGATCTGTTCCGACTCCACCCAGGAGCTGGCTCTGGTCTGACTCCACCCAAGGAGCTCGATCTGTTCCGACTCCACCCAGGAGCTGGGTCCGGTCTGACTCCACCCAAGGAGCTCGATCTGTTCCGAATCCACCCAGGAGCTGGGTCCGGTCTGACTCCAACCAAGGAGCTCAATCTGTTCCGACTCCACCCAGGAGCTGGCTCCGGTCTGACTCCACCCAAGGAGCTCAATCTGTTCCGACTCCATCCAGGAGCTGGCTCCGGTCTGACTCCACCCAAGGAGCTCAATCTGTTCCGACTCCATCCAGGAGCTGGCTCCGGTCTGACTCCACCCAAGGAGCTCGATCTGTTCCGACTCCACCCAGGAGCTGGGTCCGGTCTGACTCCACCCAAGGAGCTCGATCTGTTCCGAATCCACCGAGGAGCTGGGTCCGGTCTGACTCCACCCAAGGAGCTCGATCTGTTCCGAATCCACCCAGGAGCTGGGTCCGGTCTGACTCCACCCAAGGAGCTGGGAACTTTCAGTTCTGTAGCCAGATGATATTTGGATAATGATAATCATCATCATTATCATCATCATGTTCCTGTGTAACATAGTTTTAACAAGTCATGCATTTTGTCTTTGCCAACAGGAAAATTGAGAAGCTGGCCTTGGACATGAAGCATAAGTTTGTTTTGTTGCATAAACAAAAATAACACTGAGCAGTTCTCTGTTAAAAGGAAAGGCCAGGGCCCCATCTGCATTCACTTGTGAAAACACAGTGATTGTTTGTTGTCTTTAAAAATACATAAAAATGCTAAGACTTTGACTCATAATTCTGTTACAGGTCAAATGTTAAAAGAAAACCAGCCAAAGTCTGCATCTTTACAATTTAATTAGCTCCTAATGGAGTTAATTAAAGTCCCTTAAATGATAATTAGATGTAGCAGTGGTACTCAGACTCAGATGATGAGTAAAAAGTACAGTTTGGTGGCTTTATTTCTGAGAAGTTCTGGTTGTGGAGAACCTGTCCTGGACATCTCATGTCTTACACACCTGACCCAGTTAATGAGCTAGCTTAACAAACAGATCTTCCTAAAGCTAAAGTGTGTGTGTGTGTGTGTGTGTGTGTGTGTGTTTAATTGTAAAATGTGTGTTGGGGGGTCTTTAGGACCAGGATTGGGAACAAACTATATAAAAATCTATAACTAATACGTACAAGGATAGAACAAATTCAAAATAAAAGCTCAAGAGTTAAAAAATCTCAGAGTATTTTTTGGCCAATTCCTGCACCTTTCCACAGCCAAACAAACACTGATGGTACAAAAGGGGCAGGCTTTACTGTTACCACGCCCACACTGAGGAAAAGTGCTCCTGTTTGGTACCTGATTATTCAGAGTGTGCTAAATTAGCTTAAAAGTTAAAGGTACCGATTTTCTGTTTCTAGCATCTTCTTGGCACTTCTGTTTTGGTATTTCTCCTTCTACCTCTCGTCTTCTCCTGCAAAAGCACCAAGACTGAAGAGGAGATCTCTCAGGATTATACGAATATCATTCAGAAGCAGCTGAATCACATTGTAAGTCATGCTCAGGAGAGCTTAATATCATTATTATTATCATTATTATTATTATTATTATTATTATTATTATTATTACAGCATGCAAAAGCTAAAAAAAGTTGTTTTCTCCTTGCAGAACTTGAGTATTCAGCTATATGTGGAGTCGTGCAGGGAAAAAAAACTCGCACTGTCAAATGTAAGTATCACACTGTGATGTAAAGTCCAGTCCAGTCCAGTCCAGGAACTGCATGTGTCCAGTAAAAATGTAACCTTTGAAATATAAAACAACCTAAAATAAAACCTTTAATCGAATCGAAAGTAAAAAGAAGTAAGAATCATGTAACGTGTATCCTTTTTTAATTGTTTTTTTGGGGAGACACATCACACGTTGCTCTTCTCACATGCTGTGTGACTTACACAAAGCCACATGGCACGCACTCAAGTTCCGAGCATGTCGAACTATGGAAACAATAAGACACAACTGGAAAACTAAGAACAAAACAGATTCCCAAAAGCCATGTCTCGGTCTAAGTCAGAAGAAATCAGATGCACTGGTTCTTGTGCGGCATTCCTACTGGAACATGCTGGATATCGCGGCATGCCAAAATGACTCAAACTACAGCAGAGGATGAGGTCATTAAGTCCCTATATATATATAAAATCACACAGATTTTCCCAGAGGTTATAACAAGCATGGTTGACTTGATCCGTGACACATTGTTATTCAATTACTTTACAAAAGCATGAACACAAGAGGTTTATTGCAGGCCTTGTGAGAATAGAGCTGGTTTCTGATGCCCCCTAGTGTCTGGAAGCGATAAGTGCTGAATGTTATTTTTTGTGTTCTGTGGTTTTGCATTTTAATCCGAAACTAAATTACATTTTATTCAAGCGTCTACGATTACGGTGTTTACTCCGTTTACGGGATGTGTCTACCATAAAAACTGTAGCGTATTAGAATGAGGGAATGAATAGAAACCTGGGATTTGCAGCTGATCAGAAAATTAGCTGCCGTTATAGTAAACGACTCACAAAACGCTTTCTTCTGACCAGTTATCGCTGATCGAGCGCATCAGCACCGTGTCCTGCAACCGTTTTCCGAAGCACATCAACGGTCTGCTGCAGAGTGAACTGTCCAGCCTTACGAAGAACATACATGCGTCTCTGGGATGCCCGTGTTCTCCAAATGAGGTAAGACATTTTTACTGACAAGAACCACTTGCAATCTGTTTGTTGTTGTTGTTTTTTTTTTTAATCAAATTTTTTTTCCCCTTGTTGGAGGCGGAGCGGGCGGCAAGGTGGCAAGATTCGCAGTCTGACCAGAAGAAGTTCTGTAAACTGAAACGTTTGCTCATGGCGATAGAGAGAGCGTACGAACAACACAACTCTCAAGCCGCGAGGAGAGCCAAGTGAAAGACATTCAGACTTTAAAATAATAGTAAATAAATAAATAAGGTATCGAAGCATGGCGTTCTTCCAAAGCTTTGCATTGCACCTTGTGTACGAGAGGACACACGCCCGTGACGGAGCGGAGAGCGAACCTCATCCCGTTGCTCGGAGAGCAGAAATCATCCGAACAACCAGCAGAAATCTTTTATGGACCAGTTGCTGTTGATTTTTTTTTTTTTCAGATGGTTCAACAGCATTCGGTGATTTTAACCCATTGAAGCTACGGATATCCAGTTTTATTTTCCCCAGCTATGGAGATCAGCCTTGTTTTTCTAACTATGGAGGTTCACTCCGCTGTAGGTCAGGAACTGTTCCGACTTACTCAGAGAACTCCTTCGGTTGTTCAGACTTTATTATGTATTATGCTACTTCTCTGTGAATAAATATATTTTTATATAAAATTTTTCAGCATGGTTGGTTTGCCACTAAAAAGCTGCGATGGATCATGAGCTGGAATCCAGATGATGTCTCAGCTATCTGTAGCTAAATGTGGGAGGTGGCAAACTCCCTCCCTCTCCCCCGGCCCTCTCCTCTGTCTGTCACAGTGACACTAGCCAATCGCGGCCGTCTATGAGCTCATGTATGTGGAAGAGGGCAGAGAGCTCATCAGGAAGTCAAGTTTAGAGGGGGAAAAAATGCAGCCCAATAGTTTTCCCATTCCTGTCAATCTTGTTATAGACACACCCCTTTGGGCCCTTTACTCCGCCCTCTAGCATTACAGCCTGGATATGCAAACAAGGTCAAATTTAGTTATTGGTTCATTTGGTCAAATGTGCAATTATTAAGACAAACAAACAAACTTTTTACAAATAAGCATAATGACACCAAAGAAATAAAATGAGAGCTGCTTTTACAAAAATGGAGGATCCTGCTGTCAGTGAAGTGGATGAAGTTGGACAGAGACTGCATTTCTCCTGGACAATTTTTGCAGTGTCAGCATTTTGTGTGTTTATAGCAAATTTTTGTGATAAATGCCCAAGTACAACAAGCTGATGAAATGATATCTAGCTAGCTAATGAACTAATGCAGATGAGTTAAACCAGCCACTGTGGACTCTGGGAGGTGGAGCTTCGTGTAGATGAGTGTGGCTGGGAGGCGGGGTTAAATGAATCCTGTATTTTATTAGCTCACATTAACCAACATCTAAAGCAACTGAAGCAAAAACAAATTGTTTGGCTCAAGTGGTGCGATATTCCATGATATTAAATGTTTATTACGGTAGATGGATAAAAGGGTATGATGGGTCTTTCTTTAATTAATTAAAATTTTTTTAAATCATTAGCAAGTAGCTGTGGAAAATTATTTCACTGAATGCTTTTCTATTAAGACAATAAAAAAATAAATAAAATAAATAAATAAAGACAACACATCCCTTTCAGCACTCACATGAATGTTTATTCAAGTGACATTCTGCATATACAGTGACAAATCCGGCGCCAGCATCCGCTCAGTGGGCGGGCCTCGTACCCATACGCTCGTGAGCAATACGCCGCCGAAGTGTTGGGCTATAACGACACCGAGGGTTAATTAATCACACAGGGATTATATATGGTGCTTTATCTAACATGACCTACAGGCTGAGGAGCAGCGGTGGGATTATAAAGACCCGGAAGCTGGGAAGCGTACGATCTTCTGCATCTGATTTTGATCATGGGTTGAAATCTAAAACATCAGCTATTTTTTCCCCCAGAGTTGTGTTATTTTGAAGCGTCTGAATACGTCGGCGGACCGGCTAATGAGCGTACAGCGTGTGAAATGTCGAGATAAATAAGTATTTAAGAACTTTACAAAAAATAACAACGAAACATGAAAAATAAAGGACGAAGGTGAGCGGCTTGGCTTTCTAATTGTGTCTGCATTAATAAAAAAAATCTGAATTAAAATCACAATGCTCTGTCGGATCGTTCTTGCTTTGAAACGGATTGAAGTCAGCTTTGAAATATCATCCGATTTATGAATTTAAATCTACACTGGGTAAATTCTGATCAAAAAAATATCTCAGTAGTTTCTAATATTGCACTTCGATAATAAACACCAGTGGAGTAAAACAAGGCAAAAAATATATAAATAAATAGAGAAGGACAGGAATTCATGGGCACAAGTGTGATGGTGGGAAAAAGAGGAAATTCAGCATTAAAAGACAACTCTCTCTCTCGCTCTCTCTCTCTAAATGCACATTCTCTTCACCCCGCACTCACAGCAGAACTTGGCCCAGTCCACAGGGTACTTGGTTCCACACTCATGGCAGAACTTGGACCCCTGTGTGGAAAAGTCCCCCTCACTGTCATTGTTTTTCACCTCATTCCTAAGAGGAGGAGAGAAAGCGAGAAAAACATTCGGTCTTTGTGGCACTGAAGAAAAGAAAAGCAGCACTTTAACACGAGAGCCAAACAATTAATCTTCTAATTTATCCTTCTGGGAATATGTTTTCTATTAGTTACTTTCACTTTCAAATTCTTCTTGAAGTTTTTTGAAAAGTCAGAGCACACGATCAGGATGCCTTTCTACTGCTGGCAACTATACACCGATCAGGCATAACATCCTGAGCAGTGAGAGATGAAGTGAATAAGACTGATGATCTCATCATGGCACCTGTTAGTGGGTGGGCTATATTAGGCAGCAAGTGAACATTTTGTCCTCAAAGTTGATGTGTTTTGTGTTGATGTGTCAAAATTGTGATGGCTAGACCACTGGATCAGAACATCTCCAAAACTGCAGCTCTTGTGAGGTGTTCCCGGTCTGCAGTGGTCAGTATCTATCAAGAGTGGTCCAAGGAAGGAACAATGGTGACCCGGAGACAAGGTAATGGGCGGCCTGATGCACGTGGGGAGCGAAGGCCGATCCAACAGACGAGCTACTGTTGCTCAGATTGCTGAAGAAGTTAATTCTGGTTCTGATAGAAAGGTGTCAGAATACACAGTGCATGACGGGTCAGGGCTGTCTTGGCAGCAAAAGAGGGACCAACACAATATCAGGCAGGTGGTCATAATGTTATGCCTGATTGGTGTATGATATAATATAGATGGAGTTGCAAAACACTCTTGAGGTAGCAGCTGATTGGTTGAGGAAATTTCAATATCATCTTGAAAGGTTTAACACGCAAGCAGGTTTGTGTTGCACTGCCATTCTTAAAATAAATCTCAGTGTTTCCTAAAGAAATAAATCACCTGAGGAACATGTTGTTATCGGAAAATAATCAACAGCACGTCGGTGCTATGAGGCAGAGTTACTGACTCTGTTACAAACTTGAAGTTGATTATTTTCCTAATCCTCAGGATTGTGATGTTTCTGTGTTCAATTAAACAGCCTCTGATCATCGGTGTTACCTTGAATTATAGTCGTTAGCACTGTAGACCTTCTTTTTATTCATTCCTCCTCCATAGGACGTGCTCTTCAGTGAATTCGGGGCAACCAGGCCTTTAGGTTTGGTGTTAACCCTGAACACATGAAATAACGAGGGGGGAAAAATGAGCTCATGAACGCCTTTTCCATTCTGGTCTGCAGTGTAAATCACTCACCCAGAAGGAGGACTGGTCACTCCGCCAGCGTTGGGGCGGGACGGAGAGAAAGACGTGTTCGCATTCCTCACCGAGCCTGCAGGACTTTTAGTGCCTGAGGAAAGATCAAAGATCAGAGAGCTGTTTCTGTGTTTCAGCCCCTGTGCATACATTAAAAATTAAATGCTAATTTTTAGCTGGTTCAAGCGTTACAAAGTTGTTATCTTGGTTATAGACTTGTTTTACATGTCAATTTAATACTCAAGAACACTTTCATGCAGCAAAGCGGAAAGGATTACAGTAGAAAGGTTTTACATAAGGACAGTAGGTATGTTTATGTTACACACATTTACATGCAGGACAGTAAATGTTACACAAATCAATTAATAAGAAACTATATGTAATGTAAACGTGATTACTTCCCACACTCCCATTTCCAACCTGAACATCTCCATCTCCCATTCAATCTCTTCATCTCTTTTCTCATTTTGTCTATAATCCCTAACGAATAACTCCAACTAGTTTAATGAACATGACTCATTGTTCTCCAGAGAGCTTCCCAATCATGGCTCTGAATCCAGCAGAAGCTCATTGGGATGCGAGAGAATGAGCGATTCTTGGCGTAAAAGGGCTCCGGAAAAATCTGCCGTGATTGCGTGATGTCAACATGGGTCTTTATTTCAAACGAATGTTTCCAACGTCTCGTGGAAACCGTGCCATGAAAACCTGAGGAAGCTCTCAACGGAGGTCCTACCCTGTATTAGTGCAGTGTTCAGGAGCTGTGGATTGATTTTATTTCACGTTAACGAGCTAGAAACGAGCTTCTCAGTGACAGAACACAAGAGCTTCGGCACATCTTTCAAGACAAGGTAAGAGGTCATTAAGATGCAAAAGGAGGCGGGGCTTCCAGGATGGAGAGCGAGTGTAGAGTGATCCATCCATGCAGTTAGGTATCATCAATGGTACAAAAAAACCCTCATCAAGATTAAAACCTAGGAAGGAAAGAAAAAACGAGCATTTTCGTGGAGCCTGTACGAGTGACTTTATAAGCTATGCAGATGTTGCCATGGCAACATGAGGGGGAGAAAAGGGTAGCCGTCACTGGATTTGCTGGTTTTGCTGATATTTGGAAACAAAACCCTGCATCATGTTGCTGCCTGCCTTCAGACAGCTATTTATCAAAAGCAGCAGTGCTGCTAGGAAACATTTTGGGAAAGGGTTAGAAATGGTTTTCAGAGATTCGGTCTGTACCGGTTCCTCCACTCTGTCCGTAGGCTGGACGCTGAGGTAGGCGAGAGGAAGATGTAGAAGACGCAGAAGACGCGGAAGAGGTGGAAGTTACAGGACTTGCTTTCTTCACTGGGGCAGGTTTGTACTACAGAGAGAGAGAGAGAGCGAGAGAGAGAGCGAGAGAGAGAGAGCGAGAGAGCGAGAGAGAGAGAGCGAGAGAGAGAGCGAGAGAGAGAGAGAGGAGTTATATTACAAATATACAAAATATTTATTCATTTAGCAAACACTAGTGTCAAAGCAGAGCAGGAATAGAACACCTTTTTCTATCGCTTGCAGGTACAAATCATTTAGCTTGTTGGGAAAAATGTCGCATTTGTGTTATTTATTGTTCATTGTATTATTTTTTCTAACAGAAAGCTAGCAGAAAAAGAAATGTTGTTGCTCTTTCGGCTGCTCCCTGTTCGAGGTGACCACGGCGGATCATTTGGACCACGTGTTTTTGACTTGGCACAGGTTTTACGCCGGATACTGATATTCACAGAAGTTCTCACACATCATAAAATACAGACGGAAACATTTCCGTTCAGTGCATAGCCATCCTGCTTACCTCACAGACACCTCGACATATCTGGAGAGGAAAAAACGTAGGCTAATGACGCCTTTTTGGCGTGTTATAATGTGATGTTTTACATGTTTATAGATTACGCAAGTTTACAGGGTTTTTTTCATCAGAACTTCAATCCTCTGACGCGCTCTGATGCACTCACCTGCGTCTTGGCTGGAGGCTTGGCTTTGTCATTTCCAGGGAATTTGCTCTTGTTGGAGATGCGCGACGCTTGCTCCTTACAGAATTTGATGTGCCGCTCGGCTGCATTCTCGCTAAACCGCCTCTGGCAGTACGGGCACTGGATATAATCTAGAACACAAAAAAGAAGTTACTACATTAGTTAAAGTTAAAGTTGAATCCTGTTACTACAACAACAATTAGCTTCCACCCGTATCCAGAAGCTCTTAGGCATGTACCTGGGTCGTAGGACGGAGGAGGGGGCGGAGGAAGGGGACCACCATCTTTCATCACTTGGCTCAGGCCCTTGGCAGCACGAATTGTGGCGATGAACTCCTCGTGCTTTCGACGCCAGTTGGATGCTTTCTTGGGTGCTTCAGGCTGTTCAGAGAAACGTGTCGTTTAAGGACAGGGCCGGTTCGAACAGGGCCTGTGGGAATTACTCGTGACGTCTATGTTGCTAAGCAAACTGAAGCGGAAAGAAATGCTGAAAAAGTGCTGAAATAACACAGTAATTAATCCGGTGGGTTTGTGCAAGTTATCCTTCCCTCATTCCGCAGAATTCAATACTCTCAGCTCGGTATGCACCGTGGTAGCATCCTCACTTACGAGTCAGTTTAACTCTTAAATCACCAACATAAATGACCAATCGTGATTTCTGTTGCTCTTTAGACTATTTGTCGTTCTCAGATTATTTATATCATACACATAAATATATTTAATCCAAATTCAACAGATCCACTTTTAAGTAATAAAACAAAACCATCCGGAGGTCCTGGATATGATTTCTGCATGAAAGATAAGATAAGATAAACTTTATTAATCCTGAAAGAATTTTTTTTGCCAGAGACTGCTTCAGATAACAAGAAAAATAAATATGAATGAAATAATCTATATACAGTTGTGCTCAAAGGTTTGCATACCTTTTGTTCCTAATATCGTGTATTGCCCCCTTTAGCATCAGTGATGGCATGCAGTCTTTTGTAATAATTGTGCATGAGGGCTTTAATTCTCTCAGGTGGTAGAGCTGCCCATTGTTCTTGGCAAAATGCCTCCAGTTCCTCTAAGTTTTTTGGTTGTCTTGCACAAAATGCACATTTGAGATCTCCCCAAAGTGGCACAATGACATTGAGTTCAGGGGACGGTGATGACCACTCCAGAACCTTCACCTTTTTTTTTTTTTTTTTGCTGTAGCCATTGGAGGGTCAACTTGGCCTTGTGCTTCGGATCATTGTCATGTTGGAACATCCAAGAGCGTCCCACGCACAGCTTCCGTGCTGTAGGAAGCTGCATTCATCTTGCCACCGATTTTGACTAACTTCCCTGTGCCCCAGGAGCTCACACAGCCCCAAAACATAAGAGATCCACCAGCATGCCTTGCAGTGGGGATGGTGTACTTTTCACCGTAGGCACTATCCTTAAATAAGAAAAAAATCTTTTGTATTATCAGTCATATTTTCCAAATGTTTAACAATTTCATTCAGGGTACGCAAACTTTTGAGCACAATTGTATACAAACGTATTCAAAAGTACAAATGAAAAATAAATAAAATTAAATATTCTTTATATACAAAAATTGTATAGAAAATGTGTTCAAAGTACAAAAAATGCTTAAGGCTATTATTAACGTTAATACTGCTGAGAGCTTGTGACGTGCTGTAAACTGGAGCTCATTTATTCTCCTTCTTAAACTGAAGGAAAATCTAGAAGAAGCTTATGCGAGGGTTAAACAGAGACCGGTCTCTGGCGCTGGACACCAGCGAAGGCACCAAAACTAACAGACATGTTATCTCTGGCGTTAAGCCGATGTCCATCTGCACAAAAACCCCAGTGTACATCGGTGGAACAGTTTGTTTTCTGATGTGTAGCAGCTAAGACTTTTCCTTCTTCTGTGAACTGCTTTTTCTGGCAATAAACTTTATTTTCATGTTGCTTTAAAGCATACCTTCAGGTAGAATACGGTCATAAATCATATTCATTATGCCTGAACCGTTAATACTGGCACCCCTGTTATCGTGAAGCTCCTTATATTCTGAGGTTGTAACAATCTGAAGATCTTCTATATAATCGATCATCATTCACAAATTAGAGGCGGACCTGCTGCAGATTCTGAATAACGATGGATCTGAAGATACAAAATCAAATGGTATTCAGTGGCATAGTTAAGTAACAAGTGAAATCATGTCATATCGTATCATATCAAATGGTATCATAACGAATCATATTGAATCGTATCATATAGTATCATATCGAATTTTATCGTATCATATCGAATCGTATCATATCGAATCGTATCATATCGAATCATATCATATCGAATCATATCATATCGAATCATATTGAATCTTATCGAATCATATCATATCGTATGGAATCGTATTGTATATCATATCGTATATCAAATCTTATCATATCGAATCTTATCGTATCAAAACGTATCGTATCATAGCGAATCATAACCTATAAAATTGCATCGTATCTTATTGAATTGTAACGTATCATATCAAATTGTGTCGTATCGTATCAAATCGAATCATATGGTATCATATCGAATCGTATTGAATTGTATCGATTTGAATCGTATCATATCAAATTGCATCGAGTTGTATCATATCGAATCATACGTATCATATCGAATCGTATCATATTGTATTGAATCGTATCGTGAGGAGTCCAATATTCATTTACTAATAATACAAAATGGGAAAAAATTGGAGAAGGTGGAAATGTACAGCTGCAGTTAAAGAAAAATGTGAAAGCAGCTAATAAATAAAATGATGATGCTTTTTGTGAGGAGTGCTGAGGTTTGGTCCTCACCTTAGGCTTGAGAGGTTTCACAGTAGAGATGTCGGTGCCCTCGGCTCTCTGCCTGCTCGAGTCGAACGCCTTCCTTTTCTTCACTGCGACTTTCTGGCAGATGGGCATGTGCTTTTTCTACAGAGAAAAAATGATCTGGTTAGCTAGCGCCAGAGGAAAAGCATATTTCAGGTTTTTCATCAGTTCATTAGAACTGCTTTCAGAATAAAAGGTTCCTCAAAGGTTCTTGTTCAGGATGGTTCTTGCTTTAGGGGTCTTCATGGAGCCATTCTGGTTCTGCATAGTTTTCCCTTTTAAAAAGGGTTTCCCTTCAAGCTATATGGTTTCATCTTTCTAAGAGATCTGTCACAAGGAAGAAGTAGCATCTGCTTGTGTGGAACAAAAGAGAAATAAAACACTTCCTGTAGGTGATGTTATATAGGAAAATAATCAACCTCTGGGCGATCTGTTTCATCACAATGCTCCGTCATTGATTGTTTTCCCATCACAGCGCTTCCTGTAATTCTAGAATAGCTTATTTACTCCAGAACGACACACTGTGCTTTTTTTTTTTCGTCCATTTGCGGTTACACTTAATGCTATGGAACGTTATAACGACTTGTTCAGTGGCTCCGCTTGTGTATTTAAGCAACTTGTTTTCGATTGTAGGAATCGATAAAAGAGGAACTCTGAGGACAAAGAGCGCTTTGATGAGCATGTTTTCATCCAAACAGGGATTTCCCTTCAGTGTTTGCAAAGTGACGACTCCGTCCGTGCCACGACTTGCAGCGCAAATTGGCTTTTGGCTCCGATTTCACCCTGAAGGATACTCACCAGGATGGCTGAGAAGAAAGTTCTCCCACATATTTTGCACGACTGCATCGACTCGCCCATGGGCACGGATTCTGAGGTGGAGACAGAAAAGGAAGAGGAAGTTACTAATGTGTTAATGAAGTCAAGGCTACGCTGAGATGTTTAATCACAAACTCAACTTCAGAGATCAAAACACAAAAACACTGTATATGCACAGGGATGTAACACACACACACACACACACACACACACACACCATATATAGCTCAGGGAAAACTTTTACACACACACCCCCCCACTAGTTTTGTGAGAGGAAGTATGTCATTATCAGTAATCCTCCATAAATACATCAACTGACTTCACCTCCACCTCCACCTCCACCTCCACCTCCATCTGAACGCAGATAAAGTTGCTTGTTGTTTGTATCTTTTGGGTGTGTAGCACCCTCTACAGATGGATTGTAGGTATGGGTTTTCCACAGCTTTTGTTTGTTCTTTTTGTTCCAATGAGAAACAGAAGTAACCAAACACAACTTGTACACCACTTTTGTTTAGAATCTATTTCGGTCTGACTTCTGATTTCCTACGGCCTTCGTTACAGCCGTGTTTTTCTTCGAGATGATACCGAGCTACAGACTGATCAACTTGCTCATGCAGTTTAGCGTCCACCAGCAGTGTGAATGTTGGTGTATGTGTTTCTGGGTAGAAGAAGTGTGAACAGATTGTGACTTGGGATGGAAGGAGCCCCTGTTGATCATGATGATGATGAAGATGATGTTGCACGCACAAAATGTTCAATGCTTGGGGCATTAGTGACGTGTTGGGCAGATTGCACTATCCACTATGTAGGGATTTTCTTGCAACTATATGTACACCGATCAGGCATAACATTATGACCACCTGCCATTGTGTTGGTCCCCCTTTTGCTGCCAAAACAGCCCTGACCCGTCATGCACTGTGTATTCTGACACCTTTCTATAAGAAACATTGTTAAATTCTTCAGCAATCTGAGCAACAGTAGCTCGTCTGTTGGATCGGACCACACGGGCCATCCTTCGCTCCCCACGTGCATCAATAAGCCTCGGCCGCCCATGACCCTGTCGCCGGTTCACCACTGTTCCTTCCTTGGACCACTTTTGATAGGTACTGACCACTGCAGACCGGGAACACCCCACAAGAGCTGCAGTTTTGGAGATGCTCGTCTTTTGGCCCTTTGTCAAACTCTGTCCTGCTTCTAACACATCAACTTTGAGGACAAAATGTTCACTTGCTGCCTAATATATCCCACCCTCCAACAGGTGCCATGATGAGGAGATCATCAGTCTTATTCACTTCATCTGGAACTGCACACAATGGTATGGCTGATCGGTGTGTGTGTGTGTGTGTGTGTGTGTGTGTGTGTGTGTTGTGTGTGATATATATATATATATATATATATATATATATATATATATATTACATACGCACACAAACATAGTGAAGTGCAAAAGTGTGTACACCCCATTATTCTGATTTGAGTGACACAATAATTGATTATATTGATTATTCTGTTCACACACACACACACACACACACACACACACACACATCTATGTCAGTGTCAGTCAAGCCAGCTTAGGGGGAAAAACAAAAATATGCAGACGCAGCTTATTCTCCCCTGGCCAATCAAACAAAGTTGAAATTATTATTTTAATAACCTCCACCGTTATTTAAAAACCTTATTAATATCAAATAATAACAAAAAAGCTGCCTAACCGAAAAAATCTGACCCTAACCGACATCACTCCACCTCAATGATCAAAGCAAAGCGAATAAATCATGGCCGGATTCCAAGTGCCCTTTCATTAAGCGTCCCACCCACTACATAGGGTGCATACGCCATTATCTCATCGCCTGTGTAGTGCACTTATCAAGGGAGCGTTACGCGTTTTGGAATGCAACCCATAAATTTTTATGGAACGAGCGTTTCGCTAGCCAAACAAAAGACAGCTTATAGCAGAAAGCTAACACAGTACGCTTTTCAAAGCACAGCTCTAGTCAGCGCTGTAAATAATAAGATATAAACGATAACTATTTAATTAAAGTTTTCTTTATTAATGTCCTTACCGTCAAGTTCCTCCATCTTTCTCAGTGAAAGCAGGAGATGCTGCTGTAGCAACGGGCATTCACCAGCCTCGCCTAAAACACGCCCCGCAAGCCAATATCCACACCTCTGATTGGCTATTCTCTGTCCTTGCGTTTGCGCACAAGGAAATATCCTGATATTTGATTGGTCATTCCCAGAGTGAGGACGTCATTTTGGATGCGTGGGAGGAGACCAGGAAGTGAAGGATAAGATCATTGGAGGAACTGAGGAAGGCTGATGAATATTCATTAAACAATGTGCAAATGTGACATTTGATTGGCTAAACGAAAAGATAAAATAAAAACGATCATTTAGACCGTATGGCAATTGACAGCGTCAAGTCCAGAATTATGGGCAATAATCATAAAAAAATACTTTTATTATGTAAAAATAAATTACATTATTTAATTCTGTAAAGATAAGTTATATTCGCAAATTAATATTACACAAATAGCTCAAAAATTGAAGAAAGTATTTACATACATTATTCATTCATATTCATATTTTCCATTGAAAGAAAGAAAGAAAGAAAGAAAGAAAGAAAGAAAGAAAGAAAGAAAGAAAGAAAGAAATAGACAGATGTTTTGTGTCCTAGTGCACAATGTTATATATATCATATTATATACCATATAGCAGGGTGTCACGCATGCACACACACACACACACACACACACACACACACTACTAAGAAATGGTTCCTCCCAAAGTTTGTTCCTCTTTAGTTTTCATCTCACATTTAGAGGATTTTAATTTTCTTTTTTTTTCCTTCACATTTAATGTAATACTTATTACGTAATACACTTGTGCAATAAAGCATGTGAGTCTTTTACTTTTACCCCTTTTGCACAATGTGATGTGAACACTGTGTCCAAGAACATTATTACAAACCCATCCCTGCGTGGCCATGTAAGAGCGCATGCCCTCATTAACTCTCATTTTCTGTGCCATCCTGGAGCATCATTATGGATCCTGGATCCTGGAAGTTAAATAATGTAATGCTAATCATTTGCATGAGCTAGGCCACTTTTTTCTTTTTCCAATAGATATACATTCATTCATTCATTGTCTACCGCTTATCCGATCTATTCTCGGGTCACGGGGAGCCTGTGTGTCATTGGGCATCAAGGCAGGATACACCCTGGACGGAGTGCCAACCCATCGCAGGGCACACACACACACACTTTCATTCACTCACGCAATCACACACTACGGACAATTTAGAGATGCCAATCAACCTACCACGCATGTCTTTGGACTGGGGGAGGAAACCGGAGTACCCGGAGGAAACCCCCGAGGCACGGGGAGAACATGCAAACTCCACACACACATGGCGGAGGCGGGAATCGAACCCCCAACCCTGAAGGTGTGAGGCAAACGCGCTAACCACCAAGTCACCAAGTCACCCATCAGATATACAGTCATGCAAAAATAAAAGTGATTTTTCACCTATGTACGCAAAGACAGTAACATGATGGGTCATAAGCTCATAATGCGCGTCTTATGTCTTCTCATAATGCGAGAAGAGTCTAAAGTGTCTCCAGATGTGCAGCATCATATCAGCATTGCACCTGCACTTCTTCCATGTGTCCACTTAAAAACACCTAAAAACTAGTCCTTCTATAACTCGGTATCTTTTCTTATCTTCAATGGCGTTTTCGTTCAGCCGTGTTTGTAAGTGAATAATAGAATAATTTTTTCTTTTGTAACTTTTTTCTCACTTTATGTAAAACTTTGCGTTCCTGATGGCGTATGGATACAGAAAAAAACTCAGGAAAAGCGTAAAGTAACCGGAACTACTTCTGATAGTGCTGCTCTATTTTTGCATAATAAGTTTCATAATAATAGTTTTGCTAAGACTTTCTGTCATCTGTCTAAATCACTAAATCTCACACATTTATTGTCCTGGCTGTAGAAATGAATTTGCATTAAATAGTTTGAATAACTGCCATAAATAGACTTCCCTTACATGTGGTTTTGGAGTAAACAGATTTTCAGTTCATTTCCTGCTGCAAGTTCTCGTCTGTGGTCATTATTTATACACAACTATCCCTTTAATGCTTTAACGGCTTTATTACAGCGTTTCTGCTTGTTTTAAAGTTGCGTCCAACAAAAGCTCATCATTTCTGAGCACGGAAAAAACAAACACTGCCTTCACACGTCGTCTGTGTTCAGAGTGTGATTGTGAAGTACAGTAGTTAGAAAAATAGTGTGTTTTCTTTTATATAATCAACAAGAGGAAGTTTATTAAGATTTACTTAAAGAAAATAAAACTGAAAACTGAGGCTTTGCTCATGACACGCCCTCACAGACACCGATCAGCCATAACATTATGACCACCTATCCAATATTGTGTCGGTCCCCCTTTTGCTGCCAAAACAGCCCTGACACGCTGACTTCACTACATCCCTGAAGATGTGCTGTGGTATCATGTGTTCCCCAGGTAAGCGATGGACACATACACATGGCCATCTGTGTGATGTAAAAGAAAACATGATTCATCAGACCAGGCCACCTTCTTCCATTGCTCTGTGGTCCAGTTCTGATGCCCATTGTTGGCGCTTTCGGCGGTGTACAGGGGTCAGTGTGGGCAACCTGACTGGTCTGCTTCTATGCAGCCCTCATACGCAACAAACTGTGAAGCACTGTGTGTTCTGACAGCTTTCTATCAGAACCAACATTAACTTCTTCAGCAACTTGAGCAGCAGTAGCTAGTCTGTTGGATCAGACCACACGGGCCAGCCTTCGCTCCCCACGTGCATCAGTGAGCCTCGTCCACCCATGACCCTGTAGCCGGTTCACCACTGTTCCTTCCTTGGTGCACTTGTGATAGATACTGACCACTGCAGACCGGGAACACCCCACAAGAGCTGCAGTTTTGGAGATGTTCTGATCCAGTGGTCTAGCCATCACAATTTGGTCCTTCGTCAAACTCGCTCAAATCCTTACACTTGTCCATTTTTCCTGCTTCTAACACATCAACTTTGAGGACAAAATGTTCACTTGCTGCCGAATATATCCCACCCACTAACAGGTGCCATGATGAGGAGATCATCAGTGTTATTCACTTCACCTCTCACTGCTCAGGATGTTATGGCTGACCAGTGTATATATTTCAAGATGTGTGTACATCAGTACAATCACATTAACTAGTTAAATCTGACTAAAAAGGATCTCTGTGACGCCACACACTTTCTCTGAGGTGTCCATGATTTCCTGCACTTCACACCTTAAACACACCGAGATCTAAAATCCACACCACCCTTCCTGAATGCAGCGTCGCTCGTATCAGTCCAGCTGTCAGACTCAAAGCTCTTCTTTTTGTCCCTCCTGATATGAGAAGAGATCAGAGACGTCGGCCATATTGGACACACATGCTCAGTGCAGGCACTGAGGAAGCTACTTGTGCGTGTGTTTGTTTGAGGAAACAAGTAAGTCACTATGTTGTCGAGTGATATCTGGCACTGTTCTGAAGCTCTGCATTCATGCTGCAGTGATGATGAACAAACGCTCGACTGTCTGTGATGAGAATCGCAGCAATACGGCCAAGAGGATGCGACTCTGACCGTGTGTCGTGTTTAAAACAAATTTAAAGCCTTTGTGAGTA